>VZRU01020897.1:665663-733364 GCA_013398155.1 Pedionomus torquatus
AAAAAAGCTTGAAAAAACACAGCTTCACAACCGAAGAGCCCACAGCCCCAAGTGAGCTGAAGTTTAAAGTTCTTGTAGTTTTGAATCATTGCTTCAGGCTCTCTTCAGAGTCAAAGGGATCTCAGTTTACACATTGGTTATACATTTAAACTTGCTTTAGTGGCTGCAATCATGTCAAAAGTTTTTACTGTTTGGGAGGTTTTCTGAGTGAAAGCTGATACCTCATGTGGGGAGAGAGGGCTTTCTTCAATTCCACAGACCCGAAATAATCAGTACCCCAGTGCGAGCTCCACTTTGTTCAGATGCACTGTTGGCCAAAACTTCTTTACTAGTCCTGGACTACTGTTCTGGATATTCTTCACAGACATGTGAGCATGGACATTTCTGAAGCAAGCACTGGCATTATCAATCACAGCAGTCCCTGAGCAAGTGATCTGATTTCAAAGTGCTGAAATGAAAGCTGCTGGTTCTTTTTCACCTCCTAACATTAGACAGCATGCTCACATCCTTCTCTGTATAGAAGCATGGAATATTAGACACTGTTTTGAAAATTTTCCCCTGTTATTATTATGTTACAAACGTGGATGCAAAAACCTTAGCACTGCTTTTATTTGCAACAAGAAGTAGGGAATATCCACTTGTCACTGCTGATCACATTAGTTATTAACACAGGTAATTGGCTGTCTCTGATGTCATTGTATTCATTATTATGTATTTATTTCCCTACTATGGAAATCAGCATATTTCAGGATTTTCTTAAGGGAAGCAGTACTGTTTGGATACATATAAAATGGTAGATCTTCCAAAACAGTCCTCTATGAAACTTTTCCCTCTTCTCAAAACAGTTTTGCCAGTTATGGGTCTGTGAAATGGAATCATCATTCACCATGTCGCAGAGCACAACTTGGAAAACCTTTTCAGTGCTATTTGTCCACCTTGCAGATGTGGCAATGTTCACCTTCTCTGCTTGCTGAGGAGCCTGAGCTCCACCACCACCAATTAAAGAACAGGTACCTCTAGAGTCAAGCACCTGCTTCCCATTGTTCATGCACTGGTGAAACTCAGAAGGAGCAGTGCACACCACCTGAGTGCTGCCTCTGCCATCTCGTCAGAGAAGACAATATTCCCCCATGCTGCAAGTAGCACCTTCATCAAACCCTGGGTTTGGTGGTGGTAGCCTTGCTCTCGCAGAGGAGTTACCTGCACATGCAGATAGTTTCTGAGAAACCAGCGGGTGGCAGAATCAGACTCTGTGACTGTAGCCATCTCTTCGCAGGTGACCTGCACACCAGAAATGGTTTTGGGTTTTTTTTCTAAAGAAGCTGGAAAATGGGTTTAAAATACACACAGAGATTATTTTTTTTTACAGCCTGGCAATAGCCAGTTTAAGCAACGGAGGGGAACTCCTGTGGGCTACAGAACAAGTGAGTACAGTTTTCAAAAACCTCTGTCCCTTCTTCATAGTCTGGTGCCTAATAATGGGTGTGTTTATTAGCCTTTCCACCCGTGAGGCACAAGCACCTGTTTCCATTCAGCGCGGACAAACTGAATTGCCTCCAAGACTGCTGACCCCCTTGTCAAAAGTCATTGGCAGCAGGTCAGCAGGATCAAATGCTGCTGTGAAGTTTGTGAAGGGAGCAACCTGCACATACATATCCTCACCCGGGCAAGTAGGATTGCATAAACCTCATTTCTTTGGGAATCCAGATTCAAAATATATTTCGTTTATATTATGCATTTCATTCAGCTGTGCCTCAGTCACTGTTGGCCAGCCTGCCTCGCTCTTGTGAGGCTGGAAAAGTCATAAATACGGCAGCTCCCTTTGAGCGTTAATGCTGGATGCTGTCCATGACTGCTGAGCTGCAATATGCAAGCCAGTGATACCACAAAGTCAGAGTTTATATTCCTTCCCTATTGCATATTTTTAGAGTGTAAATCCACAGAGCAGAAAAAATTTACAGGGGAGTGAGTGGTCACAGGGAAAGTAATCCACATATAAAGCAGTGGCAGGTGCCTCTCTCTGCCTGGGATTCTTCCTGTTGGGAGGTTTTACACCAGGCTGAACGAAACCTTCAACCACTGTTGTTTTTCTCTTGTGCCTAAGCTAAGGGCGGGGTGGGGGGGTCGCTGACATTGTTCACGTATTACTCATTTAGTGATGGCTCTGCTGAGCAACTTAACGCTATGCGTTTTTCACTTACATGAATTGCAGTAATCTTTTCTTCTTCAAGCCTGCCTGTACTGGGGAAATTCTCTACATTGTTTTACAATTGGCATAGTTTAAGCTGGGGTTGCAGCAAAGCTCTGGTTATAGACAGCTTCAGGTGAGTGATCCGTTTTTACCGATGTGGTTTCAGACTGTGGCACTACACATGCTAAAAACTGAATTATTAAGACTAAACAATCCAGAAATGTTTTGGCTTTGTTGAAATACACAATATCTATCTCCCTGAAAATACTGAAATACTGAAATGACTGAAAATACTTCTATTCCCTGAACTGCTCATTCTCTTGAAAGGAGTGGCTTTCATTGGGAGATTTGAGTTTTTCTTGCTTTGCTTTCCTAACCTTCTTTAAACTGGATATTTTAAGTCAATATATCACAAACAAGCCCAGATGAGATTTTCAGTGCAGCCTTTACTGACAGAATCAAAATTACATGAAGTATTGCATTTTGAGGCAGTGATATGTGTGCAGTCAAGAAGAGGCAGATTCTGATCTGGCTGGGTGAAATGCTCCCAGTTAAATCCTATCACTTGTGAGGCTTTGTGAAACCAACACACTTGTGGGATAATAAAGCTGGGGGGGCTGGAAAGAGAAAAAATTACTGGGTAATAGGCAGGATGTGAATAAAATTACAGATGAAAGTGTGGAGCAGAAAGCCTTGAGACAGATCGTGGATCCTTCGCTGAAGGAAGGCAGCTGAGGAGGAGGAAGTCTTACACAGAAGCGAACATCCATCTCTGCACAAAAGACTTGCCAGTCCTAACAGGAGAAGTATCTGGGTCACTGGATGTGGTGGATTAAAAATAATCCCATACACACAAAGACATGTCCTCTGAAGATGAGTTTGATTTGCTGAATTTCAGCTGGATTCAGATGCAAGTGCTTTACTCCTTTAGACAATCTCCAAAAGAAGTAGAAACAAGGTGGAATGTTCAAGCATCAAGGTCCTTGTGTGAGCGTTAGGTCCTAATCCTGTTTTTCTGTCGGACTCTCACAGCGAGGACACTTCCATTGGCACATGAGACATTCCTGCCTCAAGATAATGTACTGGTCAGGTAAAGGTAGAAGAGACGAAGGGGCCACGGTCAGTCAGATTTGCTCAGCCTGTGTCCTGGGAGCACCAAAAGACCCTGCTTTTGCTGCAGCTCCTGCCTCCCCTCCCTACTGTACTCCAGGTACAGGCATTCACAATGTGCCAGGGATGAGGCCACAAGGAAGAAGAGAAAAAAGGCAGAGAAAACAAGCTGGCGCTCAGCCTTTACCACCCATGACCATCTGCACACCATTTCCCTCCTGGGAGCTGATCCAAGGCTCCCTGTGAAATCAAGAGGCATGTGGTCATATGAAGAGGCACTAGGTCCATCCCAAAGGAGGGAGAGAGGATCCTCCAAAGCAGAAATCAGCTGTATTTCCCTTTGATGGCTCTCCTATCTTCTCGGGTGGGCTATGGCCTCATCTCAGGCCACCCCTGTAGTGGGTTTGGCTTCCAGGGACCAGTGCCACTAGCTTTTGGGGATGGTAAGAAGCAACTGGAGCTGCTCAGCTACTTCTGCAAAGAGAACACTGGACCTCTTTTCCCTATGCTTTTTCTTTACTGGGCTAGTCATCAAACCAAGTGCTGGTTTACATCACTGCTGAGGACTTCTTTATGCCGTGGGAGACACCAGCTTGTTCACATCTCTGCATCCTCTATCTGCCAAGGATGATGCCTGATTCCCAGACTGGAGTTTCTGGCCAGCCAAAGTGACCCAGCATAGGACTCAGCCCTCAGTGGTATGAACCCCCCTGGAAGAAAGCACTTGTCTCTCTCTCCACTGGCTCCACAGCTAAACCATTCTTAACACCTCAGGCTTAAAACCATGTGTGCAGAGTTAGGCCACGCAAAGGTCTCCCTTGAGCTTTGTGTTGTGCATGAAAGGTGCCTGAGAGCATACATCACCTTGACATCATGCCAGAATTAGTTTCCTAACAAAAGAGAGAGAGTTGCAGAGACCGAAGTGTGTCATGTCCCTCCTTTTCTTGACTGCAAGGAGTTAAAATTCTCACATAGAAGCCTGGCTAAGATGTTTTTTTGGCTGTATAATCAGTAAAAACCACCCTGAATGATGACACAACAAATGTCTTATGTCTTCTGAGAAATGACTGTATGTGGTCCTTGGCACTAAACTGATTTCGTTCATTAGACTGCCCAACCAACTTTTAACTAAACTCTGGGCTTTACACACTTACTTTAGTTTATTCTTACTCCGGTTGATACAATGTGTTGGAGAACTACCTTACTAGTTTTCTCAAGCATTTCTAGCGTCTCTCCAGGTTGCTACATCACTCACAGTGCAGATCCTCTCAGAACTGGTGGCCAAAACACACTCCATGTCCTCTGTCAGCTGGACGGCCGGGCTGGGGGCCAGGGGCCCATTCCTGCAGCACACAGAAATACAGGTGGGTGAAACCCTTTCAAGGCTCTATTGGAAGCCTCCTTGTCAGTGTCTTCCCATCCTGGTTACAGAGAGGTAAGTCCCAGGTGCAATCAAACATCAAGCTTTTTTCCCAGCATTGGGGTTGTGCTGTAGTGTGTCAGAGCTACTCCAGCCTCCTGCTATGTCCTCAATGGTGGTACAACCCCGGTGACAGTCCTGTGAGAAAGGGGTTGTAGGTGACCTCGCTCTGCCACAAGCAGGGATTCACATAGCCAAAGCAGGGAACCGCAGAAGCGTACCAATGCTGGTCCTGCACAAATGAGCAGGTCCTCCCCAGACAGAAAGTAATTTGTAATGAACTGTAAGCAGCAATTTGAAGCACCATGTTGATGACATCAACTACAGACCATTGAAGAGCAAAGAGCAAGATTCCTTCCCACAAATCAAAGGTTGATACTTTCTATCCCATTTATTAGCTATGCTTAATTTATGCTCTTTTTCATTTGGTTGTGAAAACACTGCCGTAAGTGTGAATGTAAGCTCCATTGAAATACCTGTACTTAGCTCCGTTCTTCCCCTTCCAGGGAAAGTTTTGGTGCAGACAAACTTCTGGTGGAAAGCTTGCACTCACCCTGACTGTCTGTGGATTTTGATCTGTTATAAATTAGTTCATAGCCAGATACTGCCTTAACTTAATTGCTTATATACTGACTGGGGACAGATAACATACAACCTTGGCTTTATTTAGCAATATAAACTTGAAGTTCTACTGAGTGGCTAGTAGACAAAATGTTACATTGTGAGGGTTTGGTTTTTTCTTTTTTTTTTTTTCCTCTTTGCCCTATAATATTTTACTTTGATTAAAGCTGTACTGAAGTAAAATTGCACATCTCACGCAAAAAGCAATTTACCTCTGCTCTTATTGAAGTTAACCGTGCTTATTTGTCCTAGCATAATGTATTTTTCTAGCTGAGTTCTAACTGCAGTGCTTTATCATACGAACCAAGTTAGATTTAATCAAATTCAGTTTGTGTTGTGAATTTTAAGACATTCGTTCAATTAACTGGAATAAAAGCAGAACGTTTGGAAGAAGAATGCTGAAGCTGAGCTAGGCTTTCAGTGCTCCCAAAAACATTTCTCATGCTTGAAAAGGCTCTGTGATCCTTCTCTCACCCCCCTTTCTGTTTCTCAGATTGCTGGTGATGTCCACAGGATGGGGAAGAGTCACTTTATGAGGTTGCAACACCTGGATGCCCATAAGACCCAACCACTTTTCCTCCTGCTGTGCCTGTCACGAGCTTTCCCTGGGCATTTATGGACAATAATGGGACCACATTCCAGCCAGGGCTTTTTCTGATGTAGCGAAGTCCACAGTGCTGGTCCCCAGTTGCACTCCTGTTCTACCAGCGGCCCTCACTGCTTCGTGTTGTTTTCCTTTCTGCCACCTGGTGGGAAAATTGCCATCACTCACTCATGTATGCCTTTTAGACGTGGGTGAACTGCTCAGGGAGGCGAGCACAGGAGTTCAGGGACACAGAGGCTGGTCAGGCCCTAACACCCCTTTCCAGTAAGCAAACCGCTTTCTTCAGTAACACTTTCTATTGCTTCCCCATAAAGTGGCTTATTCACACACATACCAAGCATTTTGGAGATATCAGGATGTTTTTAGTGTGTTGTCCTGTGTACTGAATGCAATATCCATTAATCATCATCATCTTATTACCTTTATTAAAAAAAATGTTATGTTTGTTGTTGTTTTATCTTATGACTGCAATTTTCATCACCTGGAAATTCTTGACTAACTTGGCTTCGGTTCACCAGCCTGAATGATTTGAAAAGGCCATTGTAAAAATCACAGAGAAATAAAAAGTCTTGGTGCAGTCAGACTCCGCTCCCTCAACTGAAAAAAATGCAGTGGTTTTACATTTTGAGACAGTTTCTCAGAGCCAGACAAGGTGACATTGAACAAATCACGCTAATTACAACACAATTCATGTAAAGAGATTTTACTGGCCTACTAATACCTGGCAGGAGCTGCCAATTACAAATGTTTCAAAAAAGAGGATTTCCAGCATTAACTTTTTTGGTTCTCAGAGATGGAAAGATGCAGCCTGTTGAGTTCCCTTGTTTGTGCCAAGGAAAGCAGTGCCCAGTCCAAGCCCAGAAGCAAGGGTCAGAGACCTGAGCTCAGGTCATGGGTTTCAGACAGACTTGCACAGACCGCCCTGCAGCCCAAGGCAGACCACTCCCGAATACATCCCATGCCAAACAAGTCAGCCAGACTTCATGTGATTCCTGGAGGCTTGGCAGCTCTCTGGCCTTAGTTAACCAACACCAGGCATCCTGCTGCATGTCATCCTCAGAGGTGCAAGCAAGACATTGCCATTCTGGTCTGGGGATATTTCACATGATCGACAGTACATCATACAACAGAAGGGAAGATCACACCATCTGTGCATTCAATGCCTCATTATCAGAGCCAGGATTAAAAACTTAGATGTAACATTTGCCAGGAGCACCATGAAACTTGTTTCCCCAAGAGCTGTAAAGCACTTTTAAGCTTAAAGCTCAGAGATACGTAGGGCTTTTTCTCCTACCCACTTAGCTTAAGGGTGTGATCATGTAAGATGCTGCTTCCACCCCATCTATCCCCAGGTAGTGGTTACCTTCACAAAACCAACTAAAGGGAATGGAGCATCCACTTCTCACCCCTGTTGATGCTCACACAGTAGTTTAAACACTCAGCTGAACAGCCCTCATTCTCCCATGGTCAGTTGTATAGCCTGTACCCAGTTGCAGCATCCCTTGGAAGCACCTGCGAGTGTAGGCATACCTCTGCAGAGCTTGGAAATCTTCCTGGGCTTCTTACATTTTGCTTTGAGATCAATTTGCGAGCAGCCCCACATCTAAGCTTCAGGTGCTCCATGCTGCCAGTAGGAATTGATGATTTCTGAAGAGCCCTGGATACTTATGGAAATTGCCCAGGAGGTAAGCTGCTTTTTTGAGAGGGTCACAGGTGCTTTAAATAGTAGAATTAGCATCAGCTGGAGATAGGAAGACCTTAATGAGACTTGGTGGAGGTGGAACTTCTTGCATGCATAAATCAAATGCAAACTCCTGTTCTACATGATGGCACCATTAAGTCCTGCAGTGCTTGCACATCTACTGAGTACCTCTTTGGAGCTGTTGATTTTGGCTCAGAGTGACTTGCAAAAGTTGCATAGAAGAGGTTTGGGGAGCAGGGGTAGGGTACTACAAGGAGTAAAGCTTTCATGGGAAATGAAGCCTCCTGGCCTCACCAGCCATTGGAATTCCTGGGAACTGAAGCACTTTGCCTCAGCACCTCTGGGAGCTACACCTGAGTACTAGCAGAGGCTCTGCTGTGGTGGTGGCACACACAACAATTTTTCCCTTACAGCCGCACCTGATGGCATGCGTGATTGTTGCTTGCCTGTGGACAGGTGCATTTTCATGCTTGACTCACAGTTAGTCCCGCTGCCCATGGTTACATGGAGATTCAGTAGGATTGGGAACGTGCATCACAGGAAAGAAATAGGCCAGAAGAGTTATTTCAAGCAGATGTTGGTGATAGCTGCTGGTAGCAACAATAAGTTATCAAAAGGAAATAGATATATATCTCTCTTCAGAATGAAAAACAGCATCTGCAGCAGAACGGGGTTTGGTGATTGCTAAATGGCTCCATAGGCAAGAGAAGAGCTTTTTGAACAGAAGGTTTTGCATAAAGCAGTTGTTGTTTACACCTGAAACTGGTGTACAAATGAAGCCATCACTCTTGACTGCAAATCCTCCTCTACTCTGAGCCAAAGCAGCCTGTGGAGCTGCATGACAGCCCTCCTCACAATCGTTCCTCACAGGTATAGCTTTTATACATGTTCGCCAATAGTTGTCCAGGTCAACTCACACGCTCAGCCTCATTTAATCCAACAAAACAGTGTGTTAATAAAAGCAAGGAGTGCATTATTCAGAAAGGAGGACTTTGGTCTTGGACAGAAAAAGGAGAACATAGAGTTAATTTTCTGCTTTGAATTTTCCTGCAGAGGAGTTCAGCTTTTTCTCCCGAGTGTCAGGGGAGCCCAGTGAGACAGGCCACAATAGACAGAAGTTTCCTTGTGCAGCTGCGTCACTTGCTTTCCCTTCCATGGACAGCAATCACAGCCCCATAGAGTGACCCTCAACTGGATAAAAAAACAAAGCCTAAATTGTAAAACACAAAAAAACTTAAGTCTGAAATCCTTTTTCTCCCTCCCGATTTCTATTCCTCTTATGTAACTGCCACCATCATCTGTTACTCTTCTATCTTCCTCCTTGATAAGCCAGGTCACATAAGATGCTTTTACCCTGAGAGGGTCAATTTTGGGAGTTGTGACCCTCTGGTACCTCTCGTGGCATCTGCGCACCCCCTGCAATGGCAACCCCCAGCTGCTATGGGTGTGCCAGGGACCCTTGTGGCCCTCAGCACCAAAACTGCCCTCTGCCAGGTTTGTTGCCCTCCACATGAAGTGCTGTGGGTTATTGTGCTGTCTTCTAAACCCCTGAAAGACACCAGGAACCTGGGGTGAGAAAGTGCCACCTGAAGAAGAGAACATGAGAAGGTGACCAAGGGACTAAAGCCCTGCTGGTGCTCACTGGGTGCTCACAGTGACTGGGAGGAGTAAAGAGAGATGGTGAGGAGGGAGGAAAGTGTGAGAGAGACAAAGAAGAGGAGAGCTGGGGGCTGCAGAAACCCCAGGAAGAAGGAGATGATGAAGCAGAAAGGATTTGCCAGTCTTAGGAAGGGAAAGAGGTAGTGATGGCAGTATGAAGCCCTGAGCATCAATATACTGTGCTGCATAATCATAACGCAGTGCTGTCACAGCTACACTGAAAAAAATCACAAGCTAGATCTCAGAAAAGCTTGAAATTAACACAAAAATCCAGAGACTGCTTAAAACAATAAGTTAGGCCCTTTTCACTTCTCGTTGTGAAAGGAGGACTCTGGTCACATCTTCAGGCTTTTTTCTGGAGATTAATATTTCAGAAAACAATTCTCATGGAGCTGTTTGATTCAAAGAGCTGAGGCACTGGGGAAAACATCAGATATCACAAACCTTACCACTAAAAGACAAGCACTAGCAAGTGGGGGATTAGGTTTTCTCTGGAGCTGCCCCTTTAAGTTCTTAGTAGCCTATTCTTTTTGCAGAGGTAGCTTTGATTTAGCAGCGGAGAACTGAGATGGGAGCAACAGACAATGTACTCCCTCCTGGATACTTTCTTTTTGTAGTTGTGTGTGACACTGTCACTTAATCTTGGTTAGAAATGGGAACAGAGAGTTTCTCTTTGTGCAGGGAGCGTTGATACTTCCCATGCAGGCATTCACAGCCATCCATATATTTGAAAAGGGAGTGAGAAACAGGGTCCAGTCCCAGCTAGTGGGGCTTCAAGAGACGGTTTCCAAGCAGAGGTTAAGCCAGGGCTTGCAGCCTCCTGCCCAGGCACACCGGGCAAGCCACAGACCTACAGCCCAGCTGTGAAGCACCACAAGATATGGTGTTGTCTCCCTGGCAAGCTTTGTTTAGCACCTGGAAACTCCTGACAAATAGCCAGTCTCCAAATGGTGTCTAAATAAAACAACTGAGTGGAAAAAGAGCATACTTGCAGAGAAATCCAGGCCATATCCAAAATCAAAAAATCCAGTTCCCCATACAGACATCAAGTGACAGCCAGCCCCAGCCTTCAGATTCACAAATCAATCCCCAGGCCTCCACATCCCTTCAGACAGTCTGAAAGCTAATTTGGGCATTTACAGAAAATCCAGATAAAATCAAGCTCATCTTAATCTTTCATCCAATGAGACATTTGATGTATTTGAAAGTTTATCTCATCTTTTAAAGTCACCTGTGTCTCCCTTTTAAAGTCTGAAATCATCACACTCATAATAAATCTCTCTCTGGAAGTTCAGCTTTTTGAAATTAAACTAAAATAGAAAGTGGCTGTATATACAGATACACAGAATAAAACATGCAGGGTAACTTACAGTGATGTATATTGTCTGTAAGGAAATATATCAATGGTCCTCCATACAAAAAATACCTTTCTACCTCTGTGGAATGCATTAAATGACACTTCTTATTGCATTTTTTTTTCTTTCCTGGTAAGAAAAAGCCATTTTTTTCTGGATATCTCCCTTGCCTGAGCCAAACCCCAGGGTGTGTAGCGTCATTGATGGCACTGCAAATATTTTTGGTAGCCTCTGCCACAGAGAGCAAGGGAAAAAAACTTCTTTCTAAGGACTCTTCCTCCTAGCTGAAGTGATCAAAAGCAACAAATTAGAAATGGCTTAAGTTTATTTCTATGTTCTCTTTCCCCTGAAATATATCCTACAACCACAATGAACATGAACTGGAAGAAATTCATGAAAATATGCATACATAAATTAGTCCTATGTTAGATAGGACTAGAAGGTTTTCCTTTAAAGGTAAAGCCCTTACTTTTCCATTTTACATCTGCTTTTGTTAAGACTGTTATACTTTCTGAGATTTGCTAGATCACGCAAAGCCACAGATAGCATTACAAACCTCAAATCAGCTCTCAGATACATCTTCATCATTCCTTGGAAATAAACCAGCAGTTTTTGTTAACTGTGTTCAACTAATGTTTGAACTATTGGTTCAAAAGGTTTAAATAGTTGAAATCTCACTGTGTGAAGCAGCTCCTGATGACACCAGGTACCACTGACTAGAATCATGCTGGCTCCTTTCACCTTTTTCACCCCAGGAAGACAAAAGATACCCCCTCAAGAGACACTGCTGTATAGTATTGAAAAATTTCCCATCAGAGACAGTTAAGAGAGACTCGGTGGGAGCCCTTTTGTTGCAATCCTTTGTTCAGGAGCACTCCTGGGCTTGTGCTGAGGCTCTTTGGAGGCCTTGCATCGCACCTCCATCATTGAGGGCTCCCTTCTCCTCTGCCCCAGTGTCACCACTGTCTTTTTCCCCCAAGGCTGGTATCCAGCATCTTCTGAGAACTTTCTGCTGACTGAGTTTCATTTGTACATTGACACAGGACTTGTCACTGCTTCTGCACATCTGCACGGTTTTGCTTATTGGCTGCGCCTGCTCTAGTTTCCTATTCTGTGACTCCTTCTGCTTGACCATGGAGGGCAAGAGGAGTCAGCGAGCCCTTTCTCTTTTCAGCTGTTTCCCAGTGAAAGAACCATTAGCACGTCAGACTGCCAGAAAACACACTACATAGATTCTCCTGCATATTGCTTCTTTCCTTCCTTTTTTCTTGTCAAGAGATAAAGAGGGGGGTGACAGATTTCCAGGGGGAGGGGGGGGAGGAGGGAAGGATTTATGCCGAGGACTACTATTGCATCTCTGTCTTTTACACTTGAATGGGAAGGGGCCCTGAAGTGAGGCTTTAAAGCCAACAGCTTATCCACAAAGCCCCTGGCTAATTAGTCATTAAAAAAAAAAAAAAAAAGAGAATTGCAATCTGTCAAGAGAGGAAAGAAAGGTTTAAAAGGATATACCTTTATAGCTATAAATTGCTACAGTTCAATCCCAAAGAAAAAGAATTACAGGATAATATGCAAAGGGTCAATTCAATAAAAGGAGGGAAAGAGACACCTGAGTTTCCTTGAACTCACCAGGGAGGCAGCTGTGTTTGGTGCAGTTGCTGCACATATATGTAGCTGGATAATTGCTAGGTTAGGAACTGAAATAGCAGCATGTGGGCATGATCCAAAGGAGCAAGCAGACACACTGGGAAAAAAAATCGCCAGCCTAGCCCTGGGCAAACTTTCACTGCATGCAGAGTAGATCAACTATTTATTTCTGAAATTTGCACTTTGTAAAGCATAAATAAGCAGGGAGGATCAGCATGTTCCCCTAGCAATGAGCATACCCTCTGACAGATACTGTGTCCAGCTGTACCTAAAGAATGTAGCCCCAGAAATGAGACTAAAGCCCTGCATGAGTTGCATGTTCTCACATTGCATTTTTTTAGAAAACAGCTCAACTAATCTGAAGGTTACCTTAATTAAATAAAGCTCACCTCCTTATCAGGCTCTTCTAGGTTTTAGATCATAACAAGTACTGTGGAACCATTCATTAGGCCTCACAATGTGCCTCTCAGCTAAGTAAATATGTGCTAATCATATTTCACAGAGGCTTTGCATAAAGGCAGAACAGTTAAGCCTGAAATTTCGAAGGTCTGGCCTTCAGGAGTTGTATAGGGAAAAAACAGGAAAATCTAGGGCAAGGGAACGAATCCCACAGCACCTGGGGGACCATGAGAGCCAGACGAAGGAGGAGACTGGAAATGAACAGTTGCCCAAAACACCAATGGATTTTTGCTACGCCCCAAACTCTGTGCTGCATGTTCACGCTGGGCCACCAAGGCTCTCAGGGCTGGGGCTGACTGGAGAAAAACCACAGCCATCCTCCTCCCTGCAACTAGGAGGCCCTAGGGAGCCATGGGCACTGGCATGGTGTAATAGATTATTTCCCATCCGTTTTAGGGTCCTGCTTTCCCCTTAGGAACAAGGAGAGCTCACACTCAGCAGTGGGTGTCAGCCCTGGCAGGGCAGCCATAGCGCACACTTGATGTGCAAACCCAGCCCGTGTTGCCTGCAGGCAGCGAGCAGCCTCAGCAAACCAAGCCACAGTGGACCTCTGCTCCCCCATGCGCACCAACATGTTGGTGACAGTGAAACACGGAGACTGCAACATGTGTGTGTATTTGAAGGGTAGAGACTGGAGGGTACTGTCTCCTGTTCTTACATGATGAAGCAAGGGGATTGTCCTGCTGTCCTGCAGTCACTGGTACTGCAACAAAAAAAGCCTCAAGTAATAGATAAGGTCACCAAGAAAGACAAAATCATATCTGAAAGATGTTTTTCAAGATATCCTGCCTTGAATCCATGTCCCAGTTATACTCTTCCTGCCTGCCTCACACTCCCAAGTTATAATTCCTTACCCCCAACTTCTTTTCCTATAAAAGAACAAAATGAACATAATGTTTATTGTTACAAAAAGCTCAATGCCATAATGAGGTTAAGAAAACAATTGACTGAATACTGACATGTATTACTGAAGGAAACTTAATTCTGAAAAGCTTCATTTGCTCATTGAGGACACTTGCCCTGTTTACAATGTCACTTGTGTTACAAGTGTTTTTAAGGACAGATGCTTCTGAGAATGAGAGAAGCCTGATGGTCTTGGGAATCTAGAATGCAAATTCACCAGGCAGGTTCAGTAGCTGCTTCCTCACCGATCAGTGCTAATAAAAATCACATTTATTTGCTCATTTGAAGAAAGATGGAGGGGGACACAGAGAGAAGAAGAAAGAAAGGACATGCGAGAGAAAGCAAGAGGCGAAGAAGCATGTGTACCTAGAGCATCTGCAAGGGGTTAGAAGCAGAGGTGAGAAGAGCTGTATGCACACCACTAGCACAATGTTCTGTCTGCATCGGTTTTCTGCCAGTTCTGCACCTGCCTTGAAAATAAGTTCCTTAGTGCTACTTACTTACTCTATAGTCTCTTTAGTTTCAGAAATACATCTCTTGATAACCCTATTTTCGTCTTGTCCTATTCTTGGCATTTTCAAAAATTCACCACCTCCCACTCCTGCCTCTACCAGTCATATTCATTCCTTTCTGTCTTACCAGAGCATCCTCAGCATTTTTTATACATATCTTCGTGAATCAAAGTGGTTGTTTTAAAGGCTGATTTTTCCCATAAATTCCTGTTCTGGAGGTAACTGCCTCAGCAAATGATTAAGGATCTTTTCTAGGTTCCCTTTCCCTAACTTGAACAGAGTCTATGTATTTAGGACACATTTTTGCTCACACTGACACTCATATCCTCCTCATTTTAAACAAGCAACCGTTTTTTTCTTGAAAAAAATTAAATCTGTGGCGGCCCTAACCTCCTAAAACTTATCCTAGAAGAACAAGCCACATGCACTCCAACACATAAGACCAACAGCTGATACACTGTGGAAGCAAGAATGTCTCTTCACTGCCTAAACCTGCAGAGGTCCAGATTTGCAACCTTAAAGAGGCTCCCAAGTCTTAGCCATTTTTGAGGGACTTTAGATTATCAGAATTTCAATACATTTTTGCTTTCCTGTGCTCAAATTAAATCACATGTTCTGTGAGCAGCCTAACACAGTTCTGTATGGTGTACTGACTGTTTTTTCCAAACCTTGAGCATTTGGCATGTGAGGTCACACTTGGCTAACTACACAGCAGATTGGGCTATGATTAAAAAGTGTCGCCTCTAAAAAAAGAAGGTCTCTTTTTACTGGCAAACCACCAGCTGCAAGAGGTTATGCTAAGATTGTAAATAATGAAAGCATGACAGAAAGTATATGCTTTTTTTTCCCTCTTTGATCCTTTTATTATGTTTTCTGGTATAAAACAAATAACCTGTTGTTGTCCACCAGGTTCCTCATTTATAGAAGGCTTAGAGTCCCCTTGAGGTTTGAGAGGCTGAATCTGTAGTAAAGAGCCACATAGGTTTATTGCAGCCTTCCAGTATGTGAAAGGAGCCTACAGGAGACCAGAAGAGGGACTCCTTCTCAGGAAATGTAGTGGTAGGAAAAGGGGTAATGGTTTTCAACTAGAAGAGGGGAGATCTAGATTGGATATTAGGAAGAAATTCTTTACTGTGAGGGTGGTGAGGCACTGAAACAGGTTGCCCAGAGAAGCTGTGGATGCCCCATCCCTGGGAGTGTTCAAGGCCAGGATGGCTGGGCCTTTGAGCAACCTGGTCCAGTGGGAGGTGTCCCTGCTCATGGCAGGGGGGTTGGAATTCAATGATCTTTAAAGTCCTTTCCAACTCTAACCATTCCATGATTCTATGTAGACCTGTCCTGGGTCACTGGGGAGGCCAGGAGTGCTCAGGGTGGTGTGCCAGCAAACTGTATCTGAGAGGTACATAGTGAGGCAGTCCTGTAAGCAAAACAAAATAGATGGGGGGAGCTAGAGATAGACTGTGGAAAGAAAATTTGGAGAGAGATGGTGAAAATACTAAAAGAGGCCAAACAAACAAATTCCACTAGAAGCAGCAGAGTGTTTTTAAATCACGTCCTATAATAATCTACTATTTGCATTATCATAACATGCCATTGCATTATTTGGGCATGCAAACAATTGTTGAGTTCCCAACTTCTGCTACCGGAAAAAAATGATGACCGGGGGGAAAGAATTTCTGTAAAATACCTCAGCATGAATAATAAGATGAGGTTATTTAAGTGACAGCTCCTTGAAAAATTAGCCTAACTTCCCAATAACTGTACTACATAGCTTAAAGAAATCTAATTTTATCTCTGCCTCCCACACAGTAAATCTCCCTATCACATTCTTTCCTTGCTTCATTGCTATTTCTTTGCTTAATAATCAGTTACTTAAAAGTTTGGGGATAATGTTAATAATAGGCAAATTAGATACGCAGAAAAGAAATGTTTTCTGTGCTTTCAAAGGTACCCAGCATGACTGTCATTAAACCAAAACCAAGGCTTGAGGAGGGAGCAGAGAAACCTGGGCAGGCTGCAGTGGAAAAGGGCAAGGACCTTGGCTAACTCTGTGTTGAGCAGACAACATTAGTCGGTGTTGCAATGGTAAAATATTTAACAACGGGAGCTCCACTTCCCTTCAGCATTTTTCTCCCATAAACTAATTAAGCTATAATATTATGAGTGCTTCCTTTCAGACTAGGCTTTCCTTTTAGCGTTACTGTGGGCAGGCTGAGCAAAGCTGGGTTATTGCTGTGATGAAAAAAAAACTGGCACTACATTTTGCCTCAGTCTCCTTTATTATTTTTTTCAAGCTCTACACAAAGCCACTCACATGCCCAGTGGCTCAATCTCACTTCCAATTAAGTCAATGATAAAGCTCACATTGACTTAAATGGGAGCAGGTTTGCATCCCAAAGGCTAACAGTCAAGGCTTTTAACAGTCAGACTACTAATAGGGAAAGTAGAAAGAGTTAGAAAATGCCATCTTCTTCTCTTTTCTTAGGAGCAATAATTCAAACTGAATAGAGTAGGCATGTTCAGTTTGAAATTATTTTCAGGGACAAAAAATACGTACTGAATCTATTTATAATACGGTGATTCAGCTCTTCTTGGAATATGTGTGGATGGATCTGTTGCAGAGAAGGAGGCAGCACATAGCAAGAATCATCGACTTTCCCTTTAAATAGTTGGCAAGCCCTTTCGTAGCCCTTACTATATTCAGCCCTTACTATATTACCTAGCCTGTGCATCAGTGTACACCTGACTGGGTGTTAAAATCTTTCGGCCAATTAATTTGGTTATATTGGAGTCTGCTGCTGAAGAAAGAGCAAAACACCCGTCATGCTCCAGTGCTTCTTCAGAAGAAAGAAAATTTTGTTTTTCTTTTTTACAAAATTGACAAAATCAAGCAAAAGGGAGAGATTATATTAGCAACAGTCACATTAATGTTAATTTCTCCCACATGAACCTATATACTTTCTGGGGAGGGCACGCAATCCACAAGCAGAAAAGCCTGGAGACAGCCTGTCAGAGATGCCCGTGATCCTTTCAAAGGTAGCTGCTTCCACTCAACACAGCATCCTCTGCGTTTGTGTGATCCCCACTCATCACAGAGGGAAGAGGCACCCATTCAGAAGGGGAACCCTTTGGGAGCAGCGTTTTAGGTGGTGACAACCTGCGGGCTGTGACAACCGATTTCTCCTCCTGTTCTCCTGTCCTCCCCCTTGTACCAGCAGCGGAAGAGGGATGCAGGCTGCAGAGTGACTAAGCTGCAGTCCCCAGCATGCAAAGGCTTCTGCTGGCGGGGAGTAAGTAGGGAGGACGTTGCTACCACTGACTGGGCCTTGAAATCTGCTACCTTGTGGAGTTGCACATTGCAGTGAGCCAGTACCCGGCAGATACTCAGCTCAGTTCTGGCAGGCGAGCAGCTGGAGGGCTGCCACGGGAACCCTGCGGCTCCTTGCCTGGCGCTGACCCAGTACATACAATGGAGTCATTCTGGAGAGGCTGATGCCATGGAAAGTTTGAAACCTTCTGCCAGCTGGATTTGATGTTTCTTCAGGATGCCTGTGGCAGCCATAGTTGTAACTGCGCCCTATGTGTGGGAACAGGGAAGCCTGGCCTGCCCTGCCCTGCCCTGCACTGCCTCGCTGGAGTGTCGAAAGCATTTCCCATCTATTTTGGGTAGTGTTGTTCATCACCTGGTGGACGCATTCCACCTATAGTTATGTGTTTCATGTCAGTGCCTTTTCTACTCCTTGCTTTTCCCCTGCTAGCAGAGTGGAAAGAAACGTTTTTGCCTTTTCTGGTGTTTATTACCAAGTTCAAACAGAGACCACTGAACTGTAGTGCTGTTGGAGTAACCCAATAGAGTACACCCATGCCAGAGGGAGAGGAAAGGAGACAGCTTTTGTGAATGACATTCAAGTTTAGCTTGCAGGTTTGCAAGTCTTAGAAAAATTGAAATGGCTTGTACAGCAAAGACTGGGAGCAAAATTTCATGAAGAATTTCATTTCTCTTATGGGAAGCCAGGTGGCTCAGCAGAAGTTGATGGAGTTGCTCTGGATGAACACGAGGGTAACAGGCATCTACAGCATCAACTCCCAAATGTTTGCACCTCTTCTCAGTTCGTGATCTGGAGAGTACATCTGCACACACCCACACATGCACAGTTTATCTCTCCTTTTCTGCACCATTCTCTTTTTCAAACTTTTTCTGGCTTCGGAATTCAACACAGTCCCAGCCTCCTCTAATTAGAGATCATGGTTCTACATTGCTGTCAATGGCATTCCCAAACAATCATAAAGTTGATACTGAAATAGTACATTGATACTCTTCCTTCCTCCCTCACAGCCCCCTTAGAGCAGACTGTCCCACGCTGAGGGCCTTTGCCCATTCCCATGGTGTGGATGCCCTGATTCCAGCCTCCTTGCTTCCCACTCCAGCTATACCACATGACCTACAGACCCCCCCCTTGGCTCCACGTGTCTTAGAGGTCTTCTCTGGCATGGTGGAGAAAAGGAAGTGAGGTACCATTGGCACAGCACAGGAAATCCCACCATCTCCCTGCTGCTGCTGGCTCTGCCTCATCTTTGAAGAGCAGAAGTGCAGTGAGGCCAGGCAGGAGCCCATCGTTGAGGTGAGGGCATCCAGCGACTCCTGTACGCTTTGGTACTGCGTGACTGAACCCCAGCCATGCTGCCACAGTGTCAATGTGTCAGCCAGCAGCAGGACGTGGAGTGTTTGGGACAGAGCCAGTATTGCCCATTCTGCCTTTACAAAAGGTAGACCGCTTTGAAAAATGTCCTCCCACAGACAGCTAGCTTTGCAGACCAGTGTGGATAGGGAAGCAATCTCCTCCACAAGCACCAGTCTGACTCACCTGATTACTCCCACTGGCATTCTGAGTCGACCTTGCGTCAGAGCTATGAGATTGCTCTGCTAGATCTTGCCTTGCTCCCTTCCTTTGCCTGTGGGGAGGAGGGATATCTCCTGACTGGCCTGTCTTGCCTAGCTTGGTCTCATTCAAGGAGTGCTATGGGGACCCCCATGCTCACTGTGCCTCTTGGACTGTAAGACCTTGATCTGCAAGGACACTCTCTGTCCTGACTATTGGAAGTTCACTCAAAGCTTTTAATGGAGGCTTGTCATGCATCATGACTACTGATAAAAATTCTTCATTAAAGTACTAAATTAATCTCTGCTGAATATAAGAGACACAGCCTGGAGCCCACCTCAGTCTCCATTAACTGCATTGTTCTCACAGCCGAGAGAAATAAGACTTATTTTAGTCAGTAAAGTGAGCAAACACCACCTGTGATCCACTCGGGAAGCTGACCTGAGCTAGAAGGTGACATTTTTACTGTTCTTTTTTGACTATAACCAAGGCTAATGGTGCATGGATTATTATGCTTCCAGCAAAGCTGTCTTTTTCAGTTGAAAATGAGGTTTTTGTCAATTAAATTCTCACTGAAACAAAGACATATACACCATACATTTAATAACTCAATTTAAAAAACATACTGAAAGAAAGGAACTTTAAATAATGGTGCTGAAAATGACAGATGTGAAAATTTTTGGGGTGGCTTGAGTGAATCGACACTTTTGTTTGCATGTTCTACATAGTGATCACAGACTGGATCAGCCTGCAAATATGAACAGCCCCTTTGCTTCCCAAGCAACTCACTGGCTAAAGAAATTTATACAGTGCCACTGTTTTATCAACAGTTACAGGTGACAGTTCCATATCTCATCAGTATAGGGCTCTGACAATTAATAAGTTCACATTTTGAAGAGGGATGAAGAAACTCTTTCAGTGAATTGTGTGGGACTTTCAAAACCTAAATAGAACTTAAATGAGTACAAGGACACTTCTTTATTACACCTCTTTTTCACAGTTAATGCAACCCCTGGTAAATTCAGAGCCAGTAAGAACATAGGTTTTTTTCCATAGATGTTGGAAAGCAGGTTTCCTCCAGCAAACAGTATGTGTCAAGGAGACAATACCTTCTCACTTAGTCTTTCAAGATGTACTGTGCCTGATTTTCTGTGCATGGCATGACAGTGTTAAATCAGAAAGGGCTGATGGTGCTCCAAGAAGGGGGAGGAGGAGAACAGGGAAGCAGAGAACAGATGAAATCACAAAAGGTTCAGGCATGCTTGGGATAAACTTTTAGATTTTGTGTCCCACACTCAGTCTCCTTCTCTATCACAATCTGGGAACACAAGATGAAATCAAATCCCCTACTGGGAGAGCTAGAATGATCGTGTAGACTTGTGCTGATCTATGCAAGAAGCCATCTCAGGTGGGAATCACATGCTCTGATTCTGGACCCAAAGGATGTATATGCCTCATGTGAAAGGAGAGGAGAGAGAAAAGAGCCTTTTAAAGGAATATCTTAGATCTGCTCAGGACTAAGCTTTGGTTCATTATTTGAAGCAAATCTTGTGAAGGGCATAAATCACAGGCAGTAAGACTAATGCTAGCATGATTATTATTGTCAAAAGCACCTAACTCCTTCAGATTCCTATGAAAATCCCTGTATCGCTGCATGTTGCACTGACTGAGCACAGTAAGGGCTCTGACTACCATGGGAAGAAAAAGCTCCCACCATTTTCATGCTTCATCTATGGTTTCCATAGCAGATTTGGCAACATCTCAAACCTTCCTCTGCCCTATACCTATTATCAGTTACGTTATGTTACAGTGCCACATTTTAATTGCTGTGTTTTCTGAGACAGAGGGAGCTGAATCTAAATATATCTCAAGCACCAGCAGTGATATTTAGCACAGCTACTGTAATTAAGTATTCAGCTACCGCCAACAAATAAAATTTACACTTGAGCAAATAGGTGCTCTGAAAAACACCTGAATGTCTGACAAAATTCCATTTTCTGTTATTTTAATATCATTAGGAGGTCTTGGCTATCTTGATTGGCAGGGTGTGCATCTAAACTGCCAAGAAATTACCCATTTTCGATTACAGCTCTTCTCCTTTTATGAATGCGGACACTGACAGCTCTAACAAAGATACTCAGCTAGGAACCTCTTTCTCCTTTAAGAGAAATTAAATATTGCTAACTTAAAACCATTAACTACAGTTTATAATAACAAAACTTCCTGAATAACAAACAAACAAACAAACAAACTGCACTTAACTGCTGTTTTTCTTTAAACTAGGGGTTTGACTACAGTCTGATGGTTAACTACTTGCAAAACTCTTCTCAACTGGTACATCTAGCTCATAAATTCCAGAGAAAAAAAAATACCCCTCTTCTGCAGAATAGACATATTTTTTGTTGTATTATTTGCTATGTATTTCTAGTGCAAAACTTAATGTATACAACAGGAAGCAAAGGATCTGAATAGAGATCACTGGAAAAAAACCCAAAGTATATCCTTCACTGGGTATTTTAGAAAGCTCTAGTATTTCTGCTAGCTCATATGGGATACTTTAGAAAAGGAGATATCACCAAGTAAAATGCTTAGGCTGGAGTAAACTGGTGCAACTGCAGAGATTTATACCCAGATCTCCAGTCTTCTATCCAAGAACACATGTCCCTGTTTTGTCCTGAAGTATCACCTCCTCCAAGGGAGGGACTGTAAGGCTTTTCTCATTCCCTGTTCCTTCAGAAAATATCTGAACATGACTCGTGTTTGAGAATACTGAAAGACGGAGCTTCTCTAGCAAGAATTTTCAAATTATCACATTTTATGCTCCTGGGATTGAAAGAGATGCTGGAGGCAGAAACACGCACACACAGAGATGCAACAACTGGGCTTTTCAACCCAATGGGAGTTAATGGGGCAGAGAATGGCACTGGAGCATTTGTCTCCCATGGGCTATTTTGCTAATTCTTTCCGCTGACTTGCACCAAAGATCAGGAGGACAAACTGAATACCATAAATGGCATTAAAAACTAAGCCAGGAGTACTGACCCAGAAGGACACTTCCTGAATGAAGGCACTCTGTCTCATTTAAATGATAGCTACATAAATCATGCAGGAAACTCTGAGTATGATCAGAGAAATGAAGGTGAGAATATTTATTTATCCTTCTTATAACTGCCTTTTTATTTTTCCCATGACAAATAGCAATCTAAAACTGACTGCAAAACCACAATATTTATCAGGTAGAGGAAACTTCAAAAATATCTGCTTTGTGATGATCCAAGGATTGGCTCCCACTATTCTTAATCATTTGAGCAGAACTTTGTTTTACGTTTATTGGCACTGAAATCAATGAATAAAGAATGGGGCAAAGACTGAATGATCATAGACAGTCTGGAGGCATACTCTAAATTATTCAGATCTTACCCCAAAATTTAACGGTGTTTATTGCCACATGAGGACACATGTCTCTGTAGCATCCTACAGAATGTTAAAATGGAAAGACTGGAACAAGAGCATTTTTAATCACCCATGTTACTTTAACAACTCAAAATACAAATCCAGAATCCTCCTCTGGGTATTTCAGTGCCACACACATTTTCTTAATTCAGATATTCTATCTTCATCAATGACACAGTGGGATCAAATGCACCCTCAGCAAGTTTGCAGATGACACCAGGTTGAGTGGTGCAGTTGATATACCTGAGGGACAGGATGCCATCCAGAGGTACCTGGAAACAGCTCAAGAAGTGGGCCTCTGTGAACCTCATGAGGTTCAACAAAGCCAAGTGCAGGGTCCTACATGTGGGTTGGTGCAATCCCCATATCAATATAGTCTGGGGGATGAAGGCATTGAGAGCAGCCCTGCTGAGAACGATTTGGGGGAAGTGCTGGATGCAGACCTGGACACGAGCCAGCAATGTGTGCTCTCAGCCCCAGAGGGCCAACTATATCTAGCGCTGCATCAAAAGAAGTGTGACCAGCAGGTCCAGGGAGGTGATTCTGACCCTTTACTCTGCTCCCATGAAACTCCATCTGGAGTACTGCATCCAGCTCTGGGACCCCCAACATAAGAAGGACACGTACCTGTTGAGACGAGTCCAGAGGAAGGCCATGAAGATGATCAGAGGGCTGGAGCACCTCTCCTATGAAGACAGGCTGAGAGAGTTGGAGTTACTGGAGAAGAGAAGGCTCAGGGGAGATATTATAGCAGCCTTCCAGTACTTGAAGGGGGCTAATAAGAAAGATGAGGACAAACCTTTTAGCAGGGCCTGTTGTGATAGGACAAGGGAAAATGGTTTTAAACTAAAAGAGGGCAGATTTAGACCAGATATAAGGCTGAAATTTTTTACAATGAGTGTGGTGAAACACTGGAACAGGTTGCCCAAAGAGGCAGTGGATGCCTGATCCCTGGGTTTCCAAGGTCAGGATGGACAGGGCTCTGAGCAACCTGATCTAGTTGAAAATGTCCCTGCTCATTGCAGGGGTAGTTGGACTAGATGATGGTTAAATGTCAAACCAATGAACTATTCTATGATACTTAAAACATTATATCCCAGTATATCCAGTCTAATGAAGTATTAAAAAGGAAGATTCAGTTGAGTACATTTTAATACTTGATTAGATGGAACATACTGACATGCAATGTTTTAAATAAGTGGCAAAGTTAAGTCAAAACAGAGAAATGTTGCAGCTCCTGCTCAAACTGAGGCTCACCCTGAAATCAGCTGCTTGAGAAGTAAAAAATGTGTCCCAGTGAGGAACAAAAAAATCAATGCTAATCATAGGTATGATCTCTGCTCAAAACATGTAAGGTTACTTAGTTCTATTTCTACTGAAAGCTCACACCTACAACTGCAGAGCAACAGAAACAAAACTGATGAGTTTCAAAAGGGCAGATAATGAGATACTAGCAAATCATTTAGTGTTTAATTCAGTGATTCTAGTCAAATTTGAAGAAAGAAAGAAAAAGGCCAATACCAGTGGCATTGTAAGCACAGTAACTTTTACTACCTGATTCAGATCTTTCAATCTGCATTCAAGAACAGACAGAAATCTGACATCTCCTCTGGATCTACAAGAAATCTTCAAATTCTAATGCCAAGGATCACATTCCTGAGTCTGTTTTCTCTCAGATGTTCAGTGAAGTCCCACGCCTGTACCCGTCTTTCACTCTTTCTTTACACCTCTTTCATGTTGGTTTCTTCTACTTGTCTAAGACTCAGTTGAGAAGATGTGCCCCTCTGGCTGCAACACAAGACACGAGGGTTCAGAAAAGCTCCCATGTCCTGTGTTGTAGCCGGAGGTCTCACAATAGAGCAAACCCTCTGGAGTGCAGGCTCCTTTTGCAGGCAGAGCTCTTTTTGTGCACTTTTGAATTCAATCTATGTGTCAGTCTGCGAAAGAGAAGCGGAGAATAATGGAAATCAGGTGCTTGTGGACAGCACGCAGATAACGCTGTGTGCCATTGCTACTGTCAACACTGCAAACGGAAAAACAACCCAAGTAGCTGCCAACCTGGGGGAAAAAAGTTCAGTTAAAAGCTGACATTCAGTTGACCTCAGCAAATACATGCCACCTCACAGCAGCCTGAATTACCCCTAATACCTTTCCACCATGACCTCCAGTACTTGAAGACTAAACACATCTTTGGTAACTTTGACAGCACCCCTTCTTTAAATGGCAGATAAAGCTAAGCAAATAATTAGCAACTGATCAGGTATAAACAAATTCTGCCTTTTGTTTCTTGTTTGCAAATTGCCCTTACATAGATCACAACATTTCCACATTTATTATGCAGAATTATTTATGAATGCCTTCAGAGTTAATAATTCCAGGCCTGCAGATCACTCGTAAGGAGTTGAGAATATTTGCAAATCACACTGCGTTTCTTAATTATATAAGTCATGTAAAACTTATTCCTGATGAGGTTAGTTGTCTAATTAACTAATTGACACTGTGGATACGCCACTCAAGAAACCACTTTTGGTAAACATTCAAACTTTTGAATTTAAAATTGGCACTGCTGAGAATAGTTTCTGCTGATAAAGCTCCGTGCCAAATATCCACAGGAAACAACCCCTAGAAATGGTTCAAAGAGTTAAATTGAAATTCACTTATGAATCCAAGCGGATATTCACAGGACAGCATGTTTTTTTACTGCTTGCTCAAGTCATAAATTAATTCTAACTAAAATGTTCAGAGCTGTTGTTGAATTTCTTATGAGCACAGTATTTACTTGTATGTGTTCTTTTCCTTGTGGACTTACAATTCATTCCCAACTGAAATGCTTTGAGAGGCAGAGCTTGAAAATATTTTTTTTTTATAAATGTCAATCCAGTACAGTACATTGCTGTGCATTACAATAAAAATGAGCAATTTGGAGCCAGGTATACAAGACAAGATTATTGCTATCTCTGTTCAAAATAACTTTGGTAGATTTATTGCTTTTTTGTCCCTGACTCTCTACATACCACTTTTATGCTGTCGCTGCTTCGCTCAGTACTTTTACTTCTCCAAACAAACTGAAAGAAGCAGGAGAGGAAATGAAGTGTACTTTGCTGCTATTTTTATGAAGGTGACCTACTGAATGCCTGTTCAAGCACTTTGATGATAAGTACTCACATTAATAGAATTTAGTAAATTACATAAGCTGTTTGCTCTAAAATGTCGAACTTCTGTTTAAAAGATTTTTAAATTTATCTTTAAACTTTCCTATCTACTTCAAATAAAACTCACAGCTATCAGCTTTGTTAATTTCCAGACTTATCTTGCATGGAATAAAGTACAGTTCAACCAGTCACAGCTCAGATCAGGCAAAGGACAAAGCTATGAATTAAAAGATCTTTCCATATGAGTGTATCAAAAGGAATGCCATCAGTATTTTAACATGGCTCTTAAGGTTTTCTAATGACAAGTGCAATAACAGTTTTCAGCTGCTAGCCTGCAACTTGAAGAACCCCCAGATCTTTTTGTGTAAGTATTCTGAGACTTTTGCAATGAATGATACAGTTTATCTTGAAATTAGTTATTTCCAGCCACCTGCCTTTCTTATTTTAGCTGCATATTAAAAAAACCCCAACCATTTTTACATTCAGTGTGAAAAAAAAATCATGCCAAGATCCATCTGTCTTACCAATTCCCTAAATTCACTAAAAGGAAAGCAAAACACAGAGTACTAGAAACTTGGGACCCAGAATTAATCCGTTTTTTTTTTACAGAAAAATTATGTTCAGATAAAGCTAAAAGGTTTCCTCCTTCCCCATTACAGCAAAGAAATTCAAGGTTAGAGCTGAAATTATATCCTTAAAGATTTGCTGATGCCCTGTGGAAAAAGCATGAAAATCATCTGGGTTAAAGAAAATTCTGTTTAATTAGTCTATATTTCCTTCTTCTGTGTCTCCTTGTTTTTGTTCACTGAAGGCATTTTGAAGAGAAGTTACTCTGAGTTCACAAGCCTCTCTGGAACAGTCTCGTTGTCTGCTCCGTGAGACGTCTCAAATAGGAAGCAGGATGCATTAGTACTGCAACCTGCTCTATACAATGGATTTTATACCTGTTTTATACTACCAACAGGGGTAAATCAATTTATGGATAAATGGGAAACCTGCTCATTCCTCAGGATTCATTTCCCTAGTCTGACAGTACAATCATCTTCCACTCCATAGCTATAAACTTTGAGACGAGATGAATACTGATGGGATGAAGGGCCAGGGAGAGATTTGCAGAACACCTCTTGTGTGGTGTTTACCTCCCCTCTTCCCTGACACGAGTGGGAAGTTGGTATGGCAAACCACAGTGAATGATGACTGAAATCTGGCCTCTCAAACCAGCTGGTCAGCCTAATCTTCACATTCCACAACAATCAGTGGCAATACCATTAGCCAGACAGTCATTACTTCTATGGTTTGCATAAGGAGCAAGAACAGATTATCGTGTGCTCACATGACTATGGAGCTGTCCAAGGGTTCTTCCCTGGACTGAGGAGCTGTCATTCCAGAACCAGCCATCAAATCAAATCAAATCAGATCTCTAAAGTGGAAGTCTGAGAGGAATTCTGTCTTTCATCACCAAATCCTCCCTTAAAATTTGGTGGTGTGGCTGGACCCAAACGGGGAAAGGAGCTATTTTCCAGTTCCAGAAGCACATCACACGGATACTGAAGCCACAGAACATGAATTTGAACCCAAGCCAGGTGATTTATCCTCATCTTCAAGCCATTAAATGTAAACTAGCACTTCCCTTTGGATCTGGATACTGCCTTCTCTGCTCATTACTATTATTAGTTAAGGGAGACATTTCTTTCCACTGTTGGAATCAATTTGCTTTCCCAGCCCCCCATTCCTTTTTGCAATTTTTGAGTTTGTGACAAATACTCTTTTGTTTTTCTAATTAAATTTCACATCTGTTCCACGCCAGCTCACCTTATTCTTCAGAGAGGACAGTCTTGCTGGAGCACACTAAAAATTTCAGTTATTTTATAGAAAATACGTGTATGTGTTACAATTTACCTAACCACTGTGAATTAATTTGGTGCTTAAGATGACACTATACTAATTATATACTAGCACATTAATGTAGCTGCAGGCTGTAATCATTTCCCTTTGAATGAACCGTGCACACTTCCAGCAAAGTCCTCTAGAACTGTTTTGGAATACAAGAAAGCAATAATCAATTGTGATGTTGCTCCTACTGCAATATAAAGCATAGAATTGTCTAACTTTATTTTAAGAACATCAATCTCTGTTTATTATTAGAAAAACATTTTTGACAAACTTTGCCCTTGCATGAACACAAATCCTTGTTGTACTCAATAGGTACACATCACCGCAGGCAGAATTTGGCCCTTTGACCTTAAGCTTTCCACAAACCCAATATTCTTCTAATCTGCATTCACTGTGGGATTTCCCTCATTCCAGACTCCAAAGCCTTATAACCATGCAACTCAGGACAAGGCCTCTGCAGGACGTGTGGCAGTTCTACTTTGACATGGTCATCCACAAGCACTTATCAATAGTGACAGTTAAACTTTAACCAGCATAATTTGAAAGAGTGAGAGGCAAGGAATTCACTTTTAAACATGGAAAGCTTTATACGATATTTTCTGAATTAAAGACCCCTATTTGAAATAATCCTGTAAATTGAAAATCTATATCTGATGTGGCTGAAGGGGGACATCTAGACCTAACTGTCTTAAATATAGATTTTAAATCAATATGAGTAGTTTTGGAGCACTACCGTTCAAGGATTTTGTGCCACTACTGTTAAAGCATTATTAATTCATATTCTTATCTTTCTCATTTCATAAAGTGTAAGGGGTTTTTTTTGGTGCAAGTCTATTAATGTAGGAACTATAATCCATCTTTTTCTATTTTGCCTTGGTATTGTCTCCCCAGATCAAAGTTAGATTATAACACAGAGTGAATTTCATAAATTATTTTGAATGATTTTACAGGAAAAAAAAAGATAAAAAAATGCAGGTGAAAGTCAGAAGCACATCACATATCACACAATCTACCAAGAAGCAGTCAAGACTGCTTGAGATAATCTGCTAAAACTCAGCAATAAAAAGTTTGTTTAATTTCTAAAGATGGCAGATGTCATGAAAAAAAAAAAGAGGCTGATGGAAAAATAAAGCCTCCAGAGTGTGGCAGTTCTGTTCGGATGTCAATAAAAGATAATGTAACCTGTCAAATTTGCAAGCGTGTTTTATCCAACCATCGCATTCTACCTTCACCACTCAAGTATTACCTTCCAGGAAACATCCGCATCTGCCTGATTATCCTAAAGTAATTCTGATGAAGAGAGCAGGTTGCAAATTAAAAGTCTGTTTCTCTTCCCAGTCTTTTCTCCCTCCCCACTACCTCATTTTTTTAATCCTTCATTTTTTACAGTTCAGCTAATTTTTTCTTGAAAGGTTAAGGAGCTAGCAATTATTTCAATGGCTCTTGCAGCTTTAGGGTAAGTGTCTCATCTGGCCTTTATTATAAGGAGCTTGCCTTCATGCTTCATACTCAGTATCTCTTGTTGAACACTGAGGTTACTCTACAGTTGCAGTACAGTGGTAACTTGGGAGATGCTGAGTCTTGTTGCTACTGAAGCATACAAACTGTGGCATGGAGATGGCCTGCAGTTGCCACAAGTAGGTTGTCATACTTCATACTCCATTGAGCTGGTGTTGCACCACCAGACAAAATGCTAAAGGCTACTGATAGTTTTATGTTGATTTAAATGTATTCCCTTTGGAGGATATTTTCTTTCCTGTATCCATTATGATTTTTCTAAACATTTTAATTTGTCTTCTATGAAGTCATCCATCACATTTTTTACCACCAGTTCACACATCGTGACTTTGCAAAGTTGTGGAGGTTGCTCGACTATTTCCACTGTATATGCACAGTTCTGGAAAGAGGCCCAAAAAAAGCCCACGGTCTCAACAAATTGAGTGTTTATTTTGAGGCTTCTGCTGACAGCCCCCATCACTGAACTGAAAAAGTTTGCATCATATTGCCACGATATCTCTTCATGTTGTTATGCTTGATGGATTCAATCACCCTGGCCACTATGTTTCTGGAGAAGCTGCCCAAATTCCGCATCAACCTCCAAAGAAAGTCTGAAAGTCAAAAGATCTGCTGCTTGCTTTCCAGCTGTACAGCAAATGTATAAAATGCATGAATCAATCAATATCACAGCTACTTCAGGAGCCCTGAAGGGTAAAGCATTGGGTCACAGTCAAAATGTTTGTGCTAGTGATTCTCCAGCATCAGTATTTAGCAAACCCATCCCTAAGCATGCATTCTCTCCTTAGGCAGAGCTGGTTTATACTGTTGAGGGGGCTGCAGTTCACTATTCAGCATCTTGGGTAGCACAGAGGCTCACCACAGAAAAAATCCCACAAAACTGCCACTTTCGCTCCAGGATCAGCGTCACTTTGGGAGAAAGGCTGTCAGTGCAAGCTTTGTCTCGCCAAGCAGTGCTGTTCTCCCATGGGCTTGCTCTGTGTGGCCATGCTTTCCTTGCTGGGAAGCCACCAGCACGAGCCTCTTACTGTGTGCATGCACTCTTTGATGGGGATGCTGCGGCTTGCACAGTTCAGCCTTTTTGCCTTTCTGTTCCTGAAGGGTAAAGACAAAGGAGGAGACTGTCATTGTCATTACGACAAACCGTAAATTTTTTTCCCCACTTCTTCTTCAGCTGTGACTTGAGCTGTTCTTCTTTCACAGAAATGCGCGTGTGTAACAACACCTGCATCCTGCTTCTGCACACTTAACACCATCTTTCCACCGCTCTGTGGGTACTAATTTACAAAGCAGAGTTAGGCAGTCAGTTATTAAAATTGATGTAATTAATTAAACAAAATAGCACTAAGGGAAGGCATGTGGCCACACCTGTGGACTGATATAAAAGTCTCATCTAATGATACCCTTTACTGATACCGTGACTCTCAGGCAAATACCTCCACGAGCTGGAGGTATGCTGCTGAGTATTGCTTCCTTGAGAATCAAGCAGCTATTAAGACATTTTATGTCTGCAACTGCTGCAGCTTACTGGCTTATCTATGGTTATATGGCAAGTGTGGGGCAGAATCAGCAACAAAAATAAGATTACAAAGCTGGAAACGAGTAGGCATCTACAGATGCTATGTAAAAATCCTCTGCAGGTTTTCAGCACTGTCCAGAGGGCATCAGAAAATAGTTTTGGACACTGCGTGCTTGGTGCGCCACAACGACATATATAAACAAGCCTCCAAGGTGCCATCAGCTATGTGCAGCGCTTGCCATGTAGCTTCTCCCAGCCAGCCTCTGGATCCAAACTGCAAATAAAGCCTGTAAACTTCACCTCCCCACAAACTGATTTCCATATTCACTGTTAAGCTCCTGTTGGTGCTGTTTGTGGTATGTAACTGAAACATGGTGAGTAACAGAGCCAATGACGGATTTAGAGATGTCCTAAATTTGCTGGTCTATAGGTGGTTTTGTCCACTGCTACCTTCCAGTACTGACTATTGCTTCCAGAATTAAATACTCTATATGAAAAAATTGTTCCCACAGCACAACTGACAGAAATTTGAAATGATATAATAATAATGTACAGTCCATTTGCTGACTAATGTATGTGTGGGATTGAATAGCTCTTTGCAATACATTCCCTTCTTGCTAAATTACTTGAACTTCAAACTGAATTAAAGGAGTTAGTTGCCACTACACCATTGAACTTTGATGGCTGGATCCATTCCAAAACTTGGGACTGCAGTCACTTTTCTTGCAGTAATTCACAAATAAGAGAAAAAGACAAATTGAAAGACAGAAAGAAAGAAAAACAGAAGGCAAGGAGGAAAGGGAAAAGGAAAGGGAAAGGGAAAGGGAAAGGGAAAGGGAAAGGGAAAGGGAAAGGGAAAGGGAAAGGGAAAGCTTATTCCATTCTCTAAGCTCTGCTTTGTTCACTGGTCTGGAAAGTGTGATTAGGACTGTGAAATGCATATCAGTTGGAAATGTCCCGACAAGGAGGTGATCTGCTGGGTACGTGTTCCCAGTCTCTTCTTCCACAGCAGTTGTACTGTGTGGAAGTCAAACTGTGGCTGTGTGTTTATCCATGTACCAATAGATATATTTAAGAACAACAGCCCCACTGGCAATTTTTCCTTACACAATGGCTTGCTGGCAATGCTATGGGAAACCCACATGGTTACCAGCTATCAAATTCCATGCAACAGCTTCTAACACCATTAGCTCACATCCCTCTGCTTTCCATTAATGCCAGCTATGCTGAACTGTGTGGGGACATACCAAATTATGGAACATACAAAATTATACTGAATTATAACACCATACAGGTATTGCACCTAGAATTCTACTCAGAGGGCACGTTAGCTCTAGCTTAGTTGCTGTTTAGGAATGTTAGGCTGTAACTGTGACTGCTATAAGTCATGCACGCAGGCCCAGCCATTTACTAAAGTGCCTGCGCTACAGCTGACCACAGTATTTGCTTTTGAAGAGGTCCCACTGCGCCACGTTGGCAAAGGGGCAAAGTCAGTAAGAAACTGTTTGCACTGGAGATGTCCAGTACCTGCTTGCTCAGCAGAGATCTCCCGTTTCATTGCATTTTCTTGGCAGTGAAGGATCTAGGCAGACACAGCCAGATGAACCTGCCTACCAGAGAATCATCCGGCTGTACTCTCCATGTCTTTGATTACTCTTCAATTCAGTAAAATTTTCATTTTGGTCTTCGGTCTCTGACCAAGCACAGGTATGTCCATTCCAGTTCTTAAGAACATAAAAGACTATGTTACTATCCTGTCCACAGATGCCCTTCTGTTATCCAACCCTCCTGGAGAACAAAAGCATTCACTTAAGGAAGGAATAACACACAAAGCATTTTTTGAAGTTCAGACTACTGAAGTACAGCATTTGAGCATTTCACATACTTCACTGACTATTCTTGCAGCTAACCACAAAAGAAGAACAGACATGCAAAAAAAGTAACTAGTCTGAGGTCACACAGAGCGTGGCTATGATATCTGGCAAGGGCAGCATCAGAGCTTAAATATTCTGAAAACTAAACATGTCCACTGTACAAGAATGAGACTGAAAGCACATTTGCTGGTAAAGCTGGAAAATAACCCTGCAGGGCACATGCTCTAGGAAGACCAGCACATTAGTGAACAGCTTTCACAGCCTGCTCATACACATCATCCACTGCCTGCCTCCAAGGCAGCCACATGGAAGAAGGTGAGGACATTACCCTTGCACCTGCTCTGGAGACAGCCCTTCCAAAGTGCTGTAGATAGACCAAAGCCACTCAACTGGTTCTCTTGAATATCATTTCATGCTTTCTCCATTTCCCAGGATCAAAGATGCTTTGGGTGGAAAACCTCAAATTTTGGGGGCATCATGTTCAATACTGGGAATGAAACAAACTGATAACAGAAGGTTCCCTGAGATAACTGTGGGAGTGAAAATGGGAAAAGAGAAACAGACAACAAAGGAATCAGGTCTCCATACATTCCTTACGGGAACCATTCAGCAGTATAGTCTTTGGTTGCTACAGGTGTCAATAGCTCTTCTGCAACGTTGCTAATAAAAACCAGCAGCAACAGAGATTACTTTGGTTGGACTTTGCATTTAATCAAAATGGCTTAGATTAATCAGCATCATGCATTTATACAGAGTGCATGCGCTATCTGTGTAAAGTACCTCTGAGTAAATCTAGATTAGAGCTTGTGGTCTAATTTTAATTCAAGTGAATTGGCTGTAAATTATATTAAAGACACTAAATGGTAACCAGAGCATGCTAAGAATGCTTGGCTCAGTGTGGGCTAAGCTCCAGAGCAGAGGCTTTCCAGTGATAGCAAACACCGTGGAGTTGGATGCCAACAGACAGCAGAGAAATTTTTGGTGGGATGCAACATGAATTTGGAGCTCTGTACATTTGCCGCAGTCAGTCAAATGGGAGGTTTACAGCTATGCACATATGAGAGACAGCAAGAGTAACTGGTAGTTTTCAGTGGGATGTTCACACTAGTCTGGACTTTCTGTGTGAGAGAAGTAGCATGAGGTGACCAGATGGTGAGTGCATGTGACACAGCAGGGGAATGTCATGTTGAGAGCTGATCCTTGTGATGGAGCTGGTGGTGAGCTAGATGGCTCCAGTTCTTGCTAGCACTCCAGTGCAGCAGGGCTAAAATCCACCAGGCACCAACCTCCTGTCAGCTTCAACAGAAGAATATATGCTTAAATAATCTTTGAGAATTTGTGTACAAAATGGTATAGCTGCCATCATTTGTCAATTCACCTAGGGAAGTCTTCATCTCCAGCTTGGGAAATACTGCTTACAGAGGTGGGAGAAGGTGGCAGTCTGGGAAATTTGTAAAATAATGTATTTGTATAAGCAACAATAAAAAATACAACAAATGGGATACTGATATTCAGTAAATGAGGACTTGTATTTCTCCTTAAGAGGCTGTAGACAGCTAAAATTAACCCCTGTAGCTGTTCTAGTATTCAGACAGACAGATTACCTTTGCACTCTCACAAAAAAGAATGCAGGTAAAGAAGAAATTAACTACTGAATAAAAACCTTCTCTGGGGTTCAAATGTTCAAAAATTCTTCCTCCTGTAAACACTGTTTTTCCAGCTCAAACCTAAGTAAAAAAGAAAAGCAGCCTCCATCACCTGAAATTATGCTCATTTACAAAAAACATACAGCACCACGCTCTACAACAAATCTCTGTGTCTTGTTATAAGCGGGGAGGCATCAAAATCCATAATAACAGCATTTATAAGAGAAAGATCAATATGGCATCTGGTATTTCAAAAGCAGAAAATGATTCTATTAAATTTCTACTTGTAGAAAATGCACCAGACAAAATACCTAAAACCCTTAGTGGATTTTAGCCTCTCATACTGTGCCACTGAATAAGTCACAGGGAAACCACCATAAAATTCTTTGTAAAAGACGCACTAGGGCCTGTTTCACTCTCTTCTGTTTGGAATGACAGCTCTCTAAGAAAAGATTGTGGCTCAAGATGTCACTGAACTTCTCCAGCTCACACCTTATCTGCTGTCACTGGCATGTGGGGTAAAGCTTAACGTCTGGGTTGTTTTGCCCTGGGTGCCACTGTTTCAATCATGTGTGTATAACAAATTTAATTGTGCTACAGGAAAAACAAAAACAAAAACAAAAACAAAAACAAAAACAAAAACAAAAACAAAAACAAAAACAAAGGTAATAGAGAGTTTAATACTCTGATTTTTATTCCCATTTTAGAAACAAAATAGCAAAACCAAGAATGGCCACAGTGGGTTAGAGCATTGGGTTAGTCTCTGTCCACTCCAAGAGAGCACACTGTTTTATAGAATTGTCATTAAAAGACCTCTGAACAGTTTTTGCTCTTGGGACTGTTGGCAATCTCTTTTTCTGTTGTCTCAATTAAAAAAATCCCAAAGTATGGCCATTAGTGGATGGTTATGAAAGAAGACAAGAACAAGACAACCATAGATGAAACTTCTTGCTAACTTTCTCTCTGCCTTTAATGATTTTTAGCTCAGGACCTTACTTCTCTGAATGTGGGCTTTATGTATTTTGCAATGCTCAGTGGATTTATTTTAATGAGGTTTAGTCATGCCTTCTAAATTTTTAGTATCTACCATATCCTTTGGCAAAGAGTTTCACAAGTCATCTATCTGTTGTAGGAAGAACAGAATGAGACAGCCCAAGCCAGTGGGAAGATACAGTGTCAGCCTACTGGCTGTCAATGCTATCATGGACTCTGTTGGTAACTCGTAAATGGAACTACAGAGGAAAATAGTTTTGAAGTGTGATGGTGGAATAGATGTTGATGGATATTTGCACAGCACAGCTCCCCAGCACGAGGGACGAAGTTAAGAGATTGTGGAAGATGGCCTGCAGGCTGGACCAACCTATTCGGTTACCAGCAGGGAGACTGTAACCACAGCTATCTCAGACTTTCCCAGGAATGGGTGATTCTGTGAATATAGCACTGAAGAGAGGCTCAGGAAAAGCAATATAGAGTCAGGTCATTTCAAATAAAAGACAAGATAGACACCACTAGGCCATGAAGAAGTCTGCAAAGTTGCATCTTTGTTCCTTTACCCCTTATGTAAGTGACCAATCATCCTTTCCTTCATTTCTGCAAGATCTGGAATGATGAGCATTCAGAGACTAGGCCAGAACAAAGCAGCGCCTCCCTTTTTTTCCTTCAAACCTCTATGAAGGCCAATTTTGCTGCAATAAATGCTGAACGTTTTTACAGTCAAATACAGTCACAGCTATTCTTGACACGTGCAAATGTCCGTTTTTTAGAGTAATGCTCAGTGCTTAAGCCAGTGACACTAAATGAAGTTAGAGATTTGATTTTCACATGCACCTCAGATAAAATGTAGTAACTGGTATGCGGCCTTAGAAATTTGCACATTGGTAGTAATTAATAGCAGTCATTAATCAGGGAGTCACAAGGTCATACGGGTCATATGGTGTCTGAAGCCTCCAGTGGATGCTAATAAAGCCAGGCTTTTATACAAGGAACAGAGCAGTTATGGATAAAAGCAGTAGATAGATGTGACAACCAGTAATTTTAACTTATCACCTTGGAGCTTTATTTTTGAAAGCTTTTACTTCCCACTGATTGCAGGCTTCCAATTTTGTGTTGTCATATAATAAATTACAAAAATTATCTTTCTCTTTTTTTTTTTTTTTTTTTCATGGTGTTTCATAGACAAAGTGTCTAAAAAGCTGCTCTTCTTTTCAACAGAATGAGTTAAGTACTGCTGCCATGGTGATTATAAGAAGAAATCAGCACCAAACAGCAACGTAGAAATCTGGATACAGATTCAAAATTCTCACTTGCCAGGTCGTTTGATTAAAATCTTTTCTAACAGGAAGCTTTTACAGTGTGTATGGATGTGGTGAGGGTGAAAGGCTAGAGCAGAGAAGTCATTTTGAAAAGCATGTCTTTAATCCTTTTCCTGAAAGCAGGAAGACTGTCTGACTTACTAATTTGTCTGAAGGAGATCTGAAGGAGATCACTCATAGCAGGGAAGCGAACCTTCTCCTCTCAGCAAGGGCATGAATCTTCTGCATGGCACCACTGTGCTGATTGTTTCAAAGCTGTCCCATTTGACCAGGACCTTTTCTATGTAACACTAAGGTCATCTTGACTGTTGCATAAACCAAGCGCTAACAGAGTTTATTAGCATTCACTGCCACATTTACTGAATTTATGTTCTAAATAAGTATTCTAGAGCAAGAGGTCTAGTTTGCTGACAGTGCACATGCTTGATCATAACCGTCACAAAAAGACAGCAATGAATACAAAGACAAAACTTACAAGAGACATTGTGATGCTAGTAAAAATGTTTTCAATATTTAATTAATTATCCTCTGTGCATCACCAACAAAAAGAGGATGAAGACGTTGTGGGATAAATAGAGAACTGAAAGCACAAAGCCGTAAAAAAATGCCTTGCTCAAAACCTGCAACTTATCTAGAGCAGATATAAAACCAGCAATAGCCTGACAAAAAGCTACAGTTTTTGCATCAAGAAAAGTTAGTGAGATCAAAGATGGAAAATTTCTGCCACCAATGTCCCCCATGCCTGGCTTGAGAAGGGAGCCCAGGGACTGACAGCTTAACTGACCTCTTCCATGGACATGGAGATGTAAGTGGTCACTTCAAACTGCTCTATTCCTTACCATGCAGGGCACTCTAGTCACATTCCAGTCAGTGACACTAAACTCCTTCATAGTGCTATAAGTTATAATATATTATTTATGATATTTTAATCATCTAAAGTTCAGAGACCTCAAAGCACATATTAATTAATGCCTATTTTAATTAGCTCTGCCTCAGAGAGGCAGAAGACAAAACTGTGCAGCCTTATTAGCACTACACTCCAGCACCATAATTAAACCCAGAACACGCAATACAATACATATCAGGACTTAAAGCAGTGGAAGGTTGGTCATCACCATAGCAGCCTCCCACTCCTGTAACTTCCTTTTTCCATAACATCATTCTTTTTTCTTCCCTACGTCTTCCTGTGAATGGCTGTTTCCACATGGGAAAGGGGCAAACATCTCTGCTTCTCATGGGCCAAGTTCTATTCTTGCAGTAACAGCACCATCTTCAGTGAAGTTATTCTATACCCCATTGTACCTGAAAGAATATATTATTATTATGAGGAAAAATCTTTTGGGGCAGGTATCTTCACATGCAGGGTTTTTTTTCCTCTTTTTGGCTACTGGCCACTGTGGATCCATCTACAGGCATGAAAACCTCTGCTTTGCTGCCTTCAAGCATTCTGAGTCTTTCCCTGTCCAAGATATCTTTCCCTGAAGATACTTTATTTTAAATTGCACAGCTGCTGGAGTCTGAAAGAAAAAAAAAAAAAAAAAAAAACAAAGTTTCACAATACATTAACTGAGTGCTGAAGATGCAAGTCAGTGTGCAAAAATCATACAGACAGTCAATGGAAAAGTATCTATACAACACTCAGTAATGCAAATCTCTAGCATCCTACCCTTGTTTGCTGAATGACCAAATTAGTAAACTCCAGTCCTTGCCATTCAAGCATCTTCTTACATACATTTTAGACATTAAGGACAAACAAAATGCCAATAAACTGAGATGCTGATCCTAAGCCCCTGAAGTCTGTAACAGTTTTTCTGTTGACTTCAAGGTTTTTAGGGTAAGACCTTAAGAATTTAATAATGGTATTAGAAAAAATTACCTAATTCTGTACTGGTACTATCTTATAGAGTTAGTTTTCAACCTTTTTTGCTTGCAGCTCCTTAAAATTTACACAACAGACTTGATTAACTTAGCAACGTTCTGCATATGCCTCAGGAGTGGTGCTCACTCTCAGATAGGTATGGATCATACATCGAAAACATCCGCTACAGGGAAGGAAAGGATGTTTGTATAAAAAAACCCAAAACCTTACCAGTAACAAAATACAGGAAAATTCTGTTTTCTCTTTCTTATTTTGTGATAATTACCAATTTCTTTCAACCCTAAATTGCAATAGATTTCCCTCAGTTTTATTTCCCCTGCCTCATTGCACAAAATTTGTCCAAATAAATAATGAAATTGAATAGTTAAGCTTGCAGAAACTGCTATTACTTTATCAATGCTAAAACCAACAAAATCATTTTTCATGCACCTGCATAAAGCAGAAGGAACTTTTAAGATGTGCTACATTTTAATATGTCCTGGTGACATGCAGAAGTGTATATACAATGCTGAAAGGAGTGGAGGTGGAAGAATGGGTGGAGAGGGCTTCACTTACAGCACTGAGCACCTAGTAATACCAAGAAATTTTTACCCTCATACTTCTTTGTAATGAATTTACTGATGTTAGAATAGTGATGCCTTGGCCAATAAATTTTGCATCAAAACTTAAATCATCATTTTAGTAATTCCTGAAAAGCAAACTAACGTAAAATGCTAATGTTTCAGTATCTTTTACTCTTAAATGTAATATTTCACTTTAATATTTACTTACTTGCATTTGCTATTATTTTGCTTTACTGTATTATAATTTATCTTGCAATTTAAACTCATTTTGTGATATATTTAAAGTGTTTTATTAATTCTGATATTTTTGTTAACAAAACAGGACAGCATATTTAGCAGATTATAGCAGGTTTCCTTCCACTACTCAGCATCATGTAATTGTAGAGACATTATTGTATGCCAAAATTAGTCCAAGACAGCAAGTGAGTTTAGACTGGTTTAACCTTCCCCAAGGTTTTAGATGAGCTCATTAATGTTGCTCTGCAAAGCATCTATAGTCTTATAATAGAGCCATTATGAAATATTGTTAAGATACTTTCTTCTCAAGCTCCCAACGTCTTGCAAGTAATTGACTTTTTATGCCCTCTTATTCTCACTGGCAATTTTCAGGTTCTACCATTACAATTCTTGATTTTGACTCCTCCCAAAAGTTAAGTTTCCTGAAATCCTTCTTATGTTTGGTTGTTTGTTTTTTTTTTATGCTTATCAGAAGGACTAAAAGGGGAAAACAAAAGGCCAGGGTGTCATTACCCTTATTCATATCTATGAAAAATGCTTTGCTTCATAAATAATTCAGTATAAAGTACAGGTGTTAGCTTGTCACAGCTTAGCCTCATATGGATATTACCAATACATTAATGAACCCTTGGGGATTTGGAGACTTGCTTGTCTTTTGAAGCTGAAAATTAAAAACAAACAAACAAAAACCCACACCAAAACCAATCAAAATTTTATGAGAACTACATACAAGGAAAAAATACACAGGTACATTAACACTTCACTAGCTGAACCCCAGCCTGAGGACTCAGCCTGAGGCAAAAGTTTGTCTCGGAACCCCTTGCAAAACCGAACTGGGTCCTGGGGACATCTTTAAACAGAGTACAACAGTGGTCAATTTACATGAGGCAAATGCTACAGCCCAACTTCACTGAAAACCTACTTCATTTTGTCTCACAGCTTCTTCTTTCTCATGAATGTATATCCATATATAAACTCTGAGAGCTTAGCAAAGATTTTAAAGAGAAAACAGAAAACAAACATGTTCAGCCACCTCTGGAAAGCATTGATAGGAACTAGTAGACACCGGACTAGAACCTTTGAAGTCAAAGAAGGGCAGGTAAATGGACATAAAGACTGACACTGCAGACTGACTTTCCACAACAAGCTGACAGTAATTTTGAAAATACAGGAAAAAATAACGTCATTAATTTTCCTGTCTCTCTTCTTTTTAACCCTCAAGGAACTGTCTTTTTTTAACCACGAACCCCAGTGCATTGGCATAACTTAATTTCAATAAATTAAGCACCAGCTGTTCCATTTAGAGCTCCATTTAAAAAACATTATTAATTAACTATTAAATATTAAAACATTAAGTATACTCCCTGCATGTAAGCATGTTAAAATGCAAAATGCTGGGCCCACTTCTCTGGCTCTCCACATTCAGGTGGCAGAGGCAGAAGTGGAAACCAGATGGAACATAGCAGATGGGTATTCAGCTGTTGCAAAAACGTCCCTGGAGCTGTAAAAGGCAGTACAGTCCAGTTCTGAAAATTACACTTCAGAAAAGATGACAAACTAGAATATTCACAAAATCAGCAACAGAAAGGAAAAAAATAACTTCCTGCATTAAAATGAGAAAGAGATACATAGATAGGCTAGGAGGCTGACTTTGCAACACCTTGTGGTAATGAGCAGTGATCAAGAATCAAGAGACTCATGCCTGAAAGCTGGCCTGCTTGTTCCAAGTATAGCAAATGATTTAATAAAAGATAATCTCTCCCCTAAAATTTTGCATCTCTTAGATTTTTAATCCATTCTGAATAGAAAAACCACTGCTGTTTCATTTTTTATTTTGAGATTTTTAAGGAGTTTCACAAAGAGGTTTACAGGTATCACTTGGATTCCTGCACAATGGACTATATCCTCAGAAAGACAAATATTCCTTTATGCTTTGACACAATCCATATCCTGACTTAGATACCAATGTGCTGTTAGATAGAGCATGAAGACAGGTGCCTCAGCATGGGACATATGGAAAGCCAACCTGCTGAGGCTGGCCAAGTGGCACTGCTGGAGATGGAGGTCCCCCTCCTCCCCAGAACAGCTGCTGTCTTGACCTGCAGCTGGCACTTCTCCCACAATTCATAGTTATGAACACTCTCCTGAAGATGGACATTTAAGTCATCCCTTTCTAACAAAATACAGACAAGACCCTCTCCAGCCTCCTTGGAGCTCTCACTCGGGAGCTCAAACCCCAGCTTCAAATCCTTCAAACATCTGAAAGTGTTTGGCCTCTTTTCCTCTATCTCTTGGTAGAGTTCATTCTTTCATTCTTTCTCCCACTGCCCTTCCCCTCCCCAATCCAATTTAATAACTTCCTAGAAACTGGAAAAACTTAACTGAATGAAGGACAACCTTGGCTCCACATCCCATCACCCTTCTCAAAGCTTACTCTATAGCCTGGTGTGTAAGCTGCTCCCCTGTGAGGCAGAAAATGCAAATTCACGTCTACTTGGGCAGAGGTGGGATTTGAAGTGGGATTTCTCAACTGCTGAATAAATGCCACTAGACCAGACTGAGAGCGTCAATGCCATGCTCAAAGAATATCTATAACATTGAACCCTGCAGGTGAGTGACCTATTTCTAAGTTTGAAATTCTGATGACAGGTTTGAGGTGTAAGACAGATGCTAAACTGCTCAGCAATGTCAAGGCTGCAGACATTCTGAGCATAAGGACCAAGCCTTAAGGCACACCAGAAACATCCTACCATTAGACACTTAGACTAAGCCTTCTGCATATATGCGATTGCAAAGCTCTATATGTTTTCTTTACTTGGAAATATATACCTTCACACTTTCAGCATGTCCAATCACCACCAGCTTCCAGACATAGAACACAGAGCAGCAGTCTGTAAACAGAAATCTAGGATACGCTGATTTTGGCTTTGTAAATTAAAAGCTAAACTGCTCACTAAGATCCTGGATACTACAGATTCATGGAGAACCCAGTGATGACATGAAATTGTGCTAGAAGATAGAAAATGAGCAGAAAGCTCTGTATATGTGGGGTCAAACTTTCCAACATGTCTCAGTTTAAGTTCTATTTTTTTCATATGTCAGTATACATTTCCTGCACAACTAAGCACAGTTAGACATGAACTTGTCTGCATCCATTCCCATTCAACTTCAGGCACAAACCTTGTGGAGACCATGAATCCTACCATGCATTTTGCACAAATCTCTCTATATAAGTAATTTTACATTCATACAAAAGGAGGCTTTTGATATCCTGTGAACTGAAATTTCATGGGTGTATGAGATGGACTCATTTTATGACCCCTTAACTAATTATTGTGCCATTACTACCCTTGGTGCTTTCTACTTTTGCTGACCCCAGATTTTACTTACATACCTCTCCACATGATTTCACACTGAATATGACTTTCCTCTCATATAACTCTGATCTATCCTTTTTTTGAAATTCTGAGCTGGTTTTCATAAAAATCTTATCTATAATCAAAGTTCTGATTCTCTTTAATGCTCTGGGATATGGCCTTATCTCATGCTATTAAAAAACTGAAAGCTTTTTTATACAGGTATATTTTTGACCTCTGCTCTTCTCTATTTGGAACAAAACCTGCAGCAGCATGGCCAAGAATAGAAGCGGCATTGCTCAGCTCCCAATTCTATACTTTAACCACTAGATGATGCTTCCTGTGAGTATATAAAATTTCATTTAAATGCAAAAGTCTCACTATGTTTCCTTCTGCTTATGATGCGTTAATATTATTTTTTACATCCTGGCTCCTCTTGACCTCCCTCGTCCTCCTGGGCTTCCCAGATTTTCAAGGTCTGTTCCAACAGTGGAGGAACATTTATGTTGTTACTTGTCACTCAGCCTGGATGGGAGAGGTTCCCATCAAACAGCTGGGGTAGTTAATACACCATAGTCAGCCCTGCCTGAACAAAGGACTCTGATGACTTGGTGTGAACAGAACTTCCAATAATGCAGGTATTTTAGGAAACAAGCAGAAACCTTTCAAGGATATTACCACCAGCCAAGCATTTGTATTATCCAATAATTCAGCACTTTCAACATGTGATGAAATGTCCAGAAGTCCTTTCTTTTGCAGCCACGGGAAAAAACTGGGATGCATCCCAAGCAAACTGAGGGCAGTATATTTGTATAAAATAGTGTAAAGACAGAGTGAATCCCAGCCAATCACCATTACAGTAAAATAAAAATGAATACAGTAGACAGTTACCTGGTAAGTGGATAAAGAGTTTTTGTTGGTATATTGTACTCTTCCAAGAAATTAAGACTACCAAGAAATTAAGAAATAAGTAGAAGTGAATAAAACGGTTGATAAAAGAGGCTATATCGCACATCAATCTATTGCTAAAGCTTTTGATAGTAAAACTACTTGTTTGTGACTGTAGGTCATGAAGTTGTTTTCCAAGTGCAGAAGGAAGGTAAAAGAAACATGCTATTTTCTACAAATGTTTGGGTTCTATTTAAAAAATCTTGTCAACCAGAAATGAGGAGGAGTGTCTGAGTAAGAGCAACCACAAGAATAGTAATTATCTTCTGAAATACCAAAATGTATTTGACCAGCAGTACAATCATATGTTCATGTCATTTGGATCAGGAATAACATTACACTGCTAAGTTCCAAATTTGCACAGCACTTTAGTACCCAGCTTTTCATTGAGCTGGTAAACAGCCACAGTGAATTAAGTACATGTTGCATTGACAGATGGTCAAAATTTAAATTTCTGTTCTGCAGGAAATCCTGACCCATCAGAATTTGATTATGCTCTAAATCAGAAAGAATGCTGCTACTTCAGAACTTCCCATTAAACAAATATCTTGAAGATATTCAAGACAGATTTTGGATTCAGGAATCTAAACCAAAAGCACTTTGGTAATGACAAAACAATTTATTTTTATAGGATCGGATGGTTTTAGTTTGATGCTTTAGTAAGAAGCTTTAGATCAATTGTATCTAAATGCTTTCTAAACCACTTCAGATTACTGTCATGGCTTTGGCTGGGATTGAGTTGATGTTCTTGCTGGCAGCTGGTGTGGTGCCGTGTCTTGGATTTGAGTTAGGAGTGGTGTTGATGGCATACAGATGTCTTCGGTTGTTGCTAAGCAGTCAAGGTCTTTTCTCATACCATGCTGCCTCAAGTAGGATAGGAGGGCACAAAAACTTGGGAGGAGACACAGCCAGGACAGCTGACCTCAACTTACCAAACTGATATTCCATACCATAAAATGTCATGCTCAGTATATAAAGCTGGAGGAAGAAGAAGGAAGGGGGAGACATTTGGAGTTACTGTTTGTCTTCCCAAGTAACCACTGTGTGTGATGGAGCCCTGTTTTCCCAGACATGGCTGAACACCTACCTGCCGATTGGAAGTAGTAAATTAATTCCTTCCTTTGCTTTGCTTGCATGCACTTTGCTTTACTGTCTTTACCTCAACCAATGAGTTTTCCATATTTTCCCCCCGATTCTTTTCCCCATCCCACTGGTAGGGAGGGATGGGGAGGGAAACTGAGAGCAGCTGCATGGTCCTAGTTGCCAGCTGATGTTAAACCAGGACAATTAAATATCATGACATCATAGTAATAATACAGTTAACATTCATATATAATGTTAAAGTCAGGACAAAATAACCAGCGCTACTAAAGTAGAAGATTTTTACAAAACTGAAATAATTATTTCTCACAGTTCTCCGTGGATATCTTCACCACATCTGTTATAAAGCCTTAAAATACCGACTACCTTTCATTCACTGCTAAAATACAAAACAAACCTCCTCTCCCCTGACCCAGAACTATTCCACTGAAAAATGTGATTAGTTCTAGCCTCACTGAAGTGAGTGGGAATTTGGACACTGACATCAGTGAAGTCAGAACTTTATTCACTGATTTCAGAAGGAGTACTTGTGCACTTGACTACATGAAAACGTAAGTGCTGTATAGAGCTGGAACTTCAACAATAAAACTTCAAGGAGAATGATCTCATCTCAGTCTCAGCTGAGAGTGTAGAGCAGGACTCTTAAAATACTGCATAGGCTAAAACAAGCAAAGGCATTGTCCAGCCAGATTCTAAGCCCATTTTCCATGAAATTACATTTACATTTACATCAACAACAGTAAAAAAGAAATTATTTAAAAATCAGTATCACCAGCCCACCAATTTTAAAATATCTTCAACCACAAGAAAACAGTGATATGCTATTTTTACCATACACTTAGAAAAAATCATTACCATTATTGCATTATTAAAATTTGCATACTTATAAACAAGGTATTGATTTCTGACATTAAGGAGATGTTGTTCTCAACAATTAATAGAATAAAACTAAACCATATGGTAACATAAACAAAAGGAGAATTCACCAAATGTGGGCAAATATGCTTCAGGCACAATCTATTATGTGCACATCTGCCTACAGGGCAGATTGCTATTATCTAGCATTATCAAGAGGCTCCATGTATTTCTCAGGAAACAAGTACAAACACTCCCAACAAATCATGGTGCTAAATATATGCTGCTATGTCTATAAGGCATTGCCCTCCATCTTGGTTATGCCTGCGAGAGAGGCATCTTTTTTCGTGAGTTAAAAAAAAAACAACAAAAGAGTAGTTTCTCTTCTGCCCTTCTGCATAATCTCTTGAGCAAGTGCTTTATTACAGACCTGAAAAGCCTCATGGGGCCCTTTTGCCATGGAACAGGCAGGGCTGTGTTGCCCACATATGGACTTCCTTGCCCATCTACACTGCTCACCGCTATTCTGATGGTATGCTGGAGACTCAAATTCTTTTGGATGTCCACTGGCCTAGATATAAACATGAAGCTAAAGATCCTTACATCATCTCAGCTGATATAGTCTGAAGTGACAATCCCACTGCTGCAAATGATAAAAGACTAACAACCATCCTCATCTACGTCGAAAACTTTGCCATTGCAAGGTAAAAGGCAAGTTAGTTTTAACCATTAGAGAAGTATATTTAAAAGAAAGTAGGAAACAATATTTCAAGCACGAATCATGCAATGCCAAAGACTGCAAAATGCCATTGAAATTTTCAGAATGATCACTTAAAAGCTTCTTTGTTTTCTTTAAATGAATGTGTATTTTTGGTACAGTAACTTGATATTTTTGGTATCAGTAGGTGGAATGTACTTTCTAATCCCAACTTTATATGAGTATTAGCCAGAGCTTTGCAACCACTTTAATCCAAACAAATGACTTTATTAAATACTGCAGTATAACTTAGTCTCCAAAATAAATTTGCAAAGGGAGTGGAATACTCTGAGGATAATTAATGTGATAGGGAGATCTTTTTATCTTGATGTCATGATTTGAAACTGACCAAATTAAATTCATTATGTTAAGTAACCTGGGGCACCAAATGGAACTGGAACCTTACTCCCTATTTACAGAAATATACTTGGAAACAAAGCCCTGTCACAAAGCAGACTACTCAAGCAGCCAGAAAGAGCATAAAAAAGCAGCTCTATTATTCAGTATTCATTATATTATTATAATATATATTGATATATATATTCAATGGTAGTGACTATATATTAATTATATTACTCTTAAGAAGTCCTATTATGACTGGCCCAAAAGCAACTTACATATGTTCCCAGAGCAAATACAAAACTGAGATAGAAGCTGAGTAGGGATCTTCCAGGTGCCAAGGTCTTAAGTTCCAGCCATCACTATGGAAGAACCTGCACTGATCTCACTGGATCTATATTTGAACTACAACACCAAAATACAAGACAAAACAGAGATGGGCAGCAAGTAAGTATCCACTGAAATGCTGGTCTAAGGACCAACTGTCTATGTTAACAGATGCGTTTTAGCATTTTGACAGTGTAATTCCACTGGAGTTTTCTAATCACCTTCTAAGTATTGCTGGATATTGCTATTGAATTTGCCACATTTTTAAAAGTACAAATTGTCTTCTATATTTAGAAAAAGCAAATAAGATATTTAATACTGATAACAATTATTTGCCTCATAGAATGTGCAAAAGTTTCACTGGAAACTCATGGATTATGGCCATAAATCAACATTACCACAAGCATGAAACTAGAGTAACTGCAAGTAAAATCCCTTCCAACTTAGACAATTCTATAATTCTATGATGATTCCAGGCAAATCAAGGTTCAATAAACATTCAGCATCCATGGGTTCCTTATGGTTTTTATCAAGCCAGAATGAAAGGGTTAAGCACATAATTATCTATCTATCTATCTATCTATCTATCTATCTATCTATCTATCTATCTATCTATCTATCTATCTATCACTTTTTCTTTTTTTCTTTAGCTTTTTTTTTTCTTCAGCTTTTTTTTTTTCTTCTTTTTTTTTTTTTTTTTCCCAAGAACAGTATCCCTAGAGGTCTCCCAAGGTCTGAGTCTATCGCTGCATTATTTAATCACTTTTGGTGTCTTTCCTTCTTCTTTGCAGCAATTTTGCCTGAGCACTCCTGGGACTGGTGTTGCATTACAGATTCGTCAATGATTTGCTGCTTACTCTACATTATCCCACAAGTGCTGAGGCAAACAGTTCTTTGCCAGGATCAAATGATGTTCTATATTCACCTGCAGTTTAAAATCTTGTTAATGTTGACACTTCTGATGAAAGCTCTGCAGCGAAGCTGGAAGGAGTTAAATCTGCAGGCTTTGGTGACTGCCAAATAAATGGGTACTCAGGGCACAAAATTTTTACTACCTCTTCTATATGCCCACAGGGGCATCATCAACTCAGGCAACATCTTGACCAGAAACAATGTCAAATAGAACACCTAATGCACCCTGTCTCTGGATGATGTTGCTCATGGGTGATAGGGTGACTGCTACTCTATGTCGCTAAACCAGTGTATCTAAGAAAGAACTTTGCTCTAAAGTCAATTAACTTTAATGGAAAGACTCCAAATTACTTCAATGATCTTTGGACCATGCTCAATAAGAACTAATTAGGCCCTCGATTCCAAAGGTTAGCTGTCAGAATTATTCATGGATTTTTGTCTGTTTGTTTTTAATACTGGATGAGAGGCTCTTTTGTTAATTATTTAGAGGGACTCACATAGTTTTGAAAGTCTTAAGTTGCAACATACAGATGCCAATACTAAAAAAAATAATTTTGGATAACACAGGAAGTAGAGAAATTTTATGCCCTGTGCAAATGTGGTCCGCTTTGGGGGCAAGAAGGAAATACACACTAGAATTAGTGACGTGGAATTTAGTTCTGTGGAATTTACTACACTTCACAGCATTATCAAACCTTTCATGTATTCAACATGAGTACAGCTAGGTTTACTGACAACAGCTTCCAGTTCTGCCGACAAAATCTAGGATCAGAGCTGGACTTTTCATAACTCACCTCACCCCTTCTTCTTGAAACTCCTGAGACAGAATAAGATTGCATGCCTGAAAAACTTACCACAGGAGAGAAGACACTTGAAGAAAGATGATGATACAGGTTCCTCATGTGGGAGTGATACCATAGCACACAGCTGAGTGGTCTCAGCACTTCTTAAGATTTATTTATTCTGGCAGCAGGCAAATCAAATTACAAAATGCTCAAAATCTAAAAGTCACAAATTAGACCAGAATGAATTATATGACATCATGTATCTGAGGATTTTCCTCCTATTTTTCTTCCTTATAAATTGTCCCAGTAGGCCATGAAATTTTTTCTTTGGAATTCCTCCATTACTAAAAATAAATTTCTACATATCGGTCAGTAGCTTATTGCTTTTTAAAAAGGAAGTTTTCCTGGATATTGCAGGAAGTACTTTCATTTCAAAGTATAATAAATATGATATATTCAAATTGTATTTATAGTATACAAGACAGGAAACAAAGATTTAATTGGTCAGACAACAAAATTATTTAACTTAAAGCACAGTCTTCAAAAAAAGACCTAAAATCTGCCTTTAGATACTAGAGTCCAATTCTCTTTGGTGCTAACAAAATGTCAAGTCACATTCTGCCAGATCATGGACTGTACCTTTGCTGCTGAGCTCTGAAAACCCAGTTATAGAAGAGGAGAGTCTTTCTTTGTGGTATAATGGAGGGGATGACAGGAAATACATAGCTCACATGGTACATACATAGGCAGAGAGCAAAAAGCTCTTCCTGTAGGCAGGGACTGTTCCCTGCTTTCTCTCTGACAGAGACTAATTCCCCTGATATACAAGGAGGGAAAGGAGGATGGTTGCTCCCCTCTTCTCCATCTCCTGCCACCCTTGTATTCACCAAAGTGACACGCTCAAGTGATTTCTGGCTGAGAGGTTTTCAACAGGCTGCCCCGACCTGCCCCTTTGCCAGAGGCCATATCAGCTGAAATGTGCACCTGCTCCATACCCCCTCCAAGTCACAGGTCGCTCGCTATCTTAAAACAGATGAAACACCATTGTGACTTTCAGTGTCCCACCAGGTGCACTGAAGGTCATCCGATCAAAGTCATGGTGGGCACAGGTATATGTACACTCATTGTTTGCTCTGTGTCTTCAAATACTGAACTGCTTGAACATGAACTACTGAAAAACCCATTTGGTCTGAAGTGTTGGTCTGCAGAGCTGACTTGTAATTAACAGTCTCCTGCAGAGCTGTGGTGTACCTGTACAAATCCAAGCTTTTGAAGCAGTGACACTGTCAGCTTGAGCAAAAGCCAATGAAGGTGTGGGCAAACAGCCTTTCTGAAAATCAGTTTCTCAACAGTCTTGTAGTTGCACTGAGTAACAGTTACTCAGATTTCTAATTAATAGACCATATAAAGGATTTTGGGTTAATAAAAACAAAAATTGGAAGCACTCATGCACTAAATACCCGTGACGACGCCAGTCTAAGGGCGCGATTACAATATGTGTCTTTGCAACTTGTATTAAAAATAATAACAACAGAAGTGGCACTAATTTATGCCCAGTCAATCAGAATGATCCATAATGTGGAAGTTTTTAACAAGCTGCTGTCCAACGGTTTTGACGTTTTAAAACAAGTCATCCTGAGCAGCCCTGTAGAGGCTAATGATTCTAAGCTTAATGACTCTCCAAAGAGGAGGAGGCATAAAGATTTAGCAACACAATAGACATGACTGCACAAACCTCTGCAGCCAGCGTGCAAATGACAACCAATTTGTTCATAGACAAGCTTTATTTTTATATTATTTTTTGCTGATGAAGGGAAAACAGAGCATTGATTAAGCAATCCAAGCTGAGAATATTCTGTCCAAATTGGAGAGCTTTCAGACAGGCAGCTGGTTTCAAGGCTTTGAAATACAACTTCTGCTTGTTGTTCGATGCTTAAAGATACCTATCCTAGAGCCACAGACAGTAATTGATGTCAAGCTGACACTGTAGTTCACAGATGGATTTCAGCTGTGTGGGCCATGCCACACACACAACACTTGTGTAAAAAATGCTTTGTCTCAAATGCTACGGATGGAGAAAAAGGATTAATAGAGTCATCCACAAGAAAGTTCTCTGCACAAATAGAGGATGGCTGAAGAATAACAATAGCCCAACATACTCTTAACTCACCATCTCCTCCTCCTATCAGATGAAGTCATTTGTATATAAACTCAGACTGAGCCTCTCACATGCAACACTAGTTTTCTGTGCAACTCAGATTCAAGCTCATTTCCTGCGAACTAATTTTACTGAAGTGACCATACGTATTCAACAGTAAATGCGAACTAGGTGTCTAGAGGTAATTACAAATATTTGTGGGTTTTTTTTTTCCTTTGCAGAGAATCTCATTTTCCAGGGGAGCTTTAAATACAAGCTTTAGGCCTGCACAGATATTGAAGTTTGAATGACTCTTACTCGCATTCCCTTGTGTAGCTACATTATTAGACTGTGTTTCCCTCAATTCATCAGAGAATAGGCTATGTCCGTAGCCATAAAGCAAAGATAGTGGCATGTCATGGAAGATTAGGTCCAGACAGGAAAAAAGGCCCCTAAGTAGAACAGAAGCAAGAAGCATCTAAATTATACCACTCAGAAGGTATCATGGAGCCTTTCTGGAATTAAAATGAGTATGACTTTGTGGTTGAATATTTGGAGTTTGAGGTGGATTTATTTTTATTAAAATAAGCCTACACAAATAACATGGTTTTCACTACAAATCTCCTAATGCACCAACAGAAAACTGCTGCAATGAAAAACTTTCACCTTAATCAGGTCAGTTTGTTTGGACAAACTGCTGAGTAAATACCTATGCCACATTACTTATATTGTAGGTCTCTCTCCACAGCTAAGAAAAATCAACACAGACATATAAGCCAAGTCAAAAATATGCATTATTTTTAACAAATAAGCATAAAATGAAATTATATGTTTTTTTCAACTAGTGATCTGTACATTTTTTACATGCCTGAAAATTAAACCAGTTCTTTTGTCTCTCCAGATTTTAAATCAACTCCCATCACTCTAACACACTGTTAACAGAAGGAGTGTCCTTGATGTAGCACAATTGTTTTCCTGAAAAGTTCATGGAGAAGTACAAATCCTAATGCTAAGGTCTTGTTTTCTGAAAATCTCGCTCAGAAAGCCAGTACATATACTGGAAGGGGCAGCTTTCCATTATCATGATTTATCATCCCCGTTTAACCTATTCGCTCCACATTCTTGATGGAGAAGTTTCTAATTGTTTGACTACCTCCTTTCTCCCTGGGGAGCAAGGAAAAAAAAAAAAAAATCAAAACAAAGATTGATGTGTTGGCTATTTTAGAACAGAGACTGGGGAAAAAACATTTCCAGTGGTAAAATTATTTGGATGCGGTTGTGGGTTGGTTTTTTTGAGATGAATTACTGACCACAAGGTTTATTGGGTGAATAATACTTCAACAGGGGTGCCAGCGGAAAGTCTCCTACTACTCTTTACAACACTGTGCTGGTACCTGACAATTCTGTAGGTATTCGTAGCCGGAGAACCATCTTGATCAGAATTTCTTTGAAATTCCTTAATATAACATTATGTAAGCACTTCTTTTTGATTTGTTGCTGTTCCTTTGGAAAATACAACATGGAATTTTGCTGCCAGAGAGGGAAGTAACAGCTTTGTAGGTACATGAGATGACATTCTTCAAAACAAAATTCTGTTACTTTTTCTTTCCTGTGACTTAGGATCCTTATTTGATGTGAAGTTAACATGGTGGTAAGTACTGAATCACATACAGATTCCTCACTAATCTCTCCCGAATCTCTGACACACAGAGGAGTGACATTCCAGCTAAGTTTTATCTGTCAAACTTAGATTCACTGAGATGCTGCTGAAATAAATGGATGTATTTATATACAGAAGAGATTTGGAGGTGTGTTTTTTTTATTATTCCCACAGCAAAAAATGACACTATTCAAAATAGCTGTGTCCATTAGATAGAAAAAAAAACCTATTTTTTCATTAACTCATTATTTTAAATGTAGTTCATCATTTATTTGTAGTGGAAAAAAGGATTTAGAAGTAGAAACCACAGGAGAGTCATAATTCAGGTCACATTTGTGCAGCTCACCAGCTAATCTGAAAATCTAAATGCACTGAGACTTCCCAATATCTTCACAGAATTGTGTGCAATATAACTTATGAAGAGGCTCAATCTAAAGGGAAGCTCTTTATATAACAAAAAATATTTTCTGCATTGTCATCTACTTCTTTATTCAGTCATTTCATGCCTATTGCTCAAAATTTGTAAATTAACAGCCAAATCAGGTTTTGACCCATCCTTTGCCTTCTCCCTGTAACAGATTAATAGCTAATATATACTCCCCTACTGGATTGGCTAAAATTGCAATGGCACATACCATGCTTTCTGCTTCTACCAACTACTTTGTCATCTAGTGACAGATTATTAAAGTAAGTGAAAGCAGGGAAATAAATGAAATTTTCTCTTTTCATTCCCAGTATCCTACTGAAATTTCCTACACCTATTAATGACTGTAGTAGATGAAAACAGGAAAAATCTTCCTGCAACTGAGGAAGTGACTGAGAAGTCAAGGAGATTGGATTCAGCTACTGGTCATGCCCTAGATGAGCGATTCTGGCTTATTTCTGACATTTCACAGTGATCATAAAAGCAAATTTACTTCCTTTGGCCCTGAATCTATTTTATATAGTTCAGTGTCTAGCTCTGCTAGACAGAGCCTCTGTCAGAGGCTGCTGCTGAATATGCTTTTCCAATGTTAATGCAACACAGCCATGAGATCTGACAAAATTCCAAGTACTAAGTAGTTACCAAGGAACTTTCACAGAATTGAATTGTTGTGTGGAGAAAGACCATTTTCCTGAGCACTCAGTACAGTACTTGTACATTTGCAAATCACCAGGGTGCCAAAAGAAAATCTAATAATACTTAAAAACACAGAAATAAAACCTGAGTCAAGAGGCAAAAAGGCTACTAGAGAAATACTAGGCACTTGGACAAATCCTCACATCCTTCAGTTTCCAAGCAGCTTCATCTTCCCAGTTATTCTGCACTTCTTTTGATATTGCACATGTATCTCTTAAACAGCTTTTACAGTTACAATGCTGCACCTGGTGAAAGTACTTTAAGGAATGTAGACCCTGACCTGCAACCCTTTTCTCACACAAGTAATCTTCATAGCTTTGATTATGACATGAGCAAGATTATTTATGTAAGAGAGAAGCAAGGTAGGCATAGGAACTTAAGAATTGCAAAGCATAGTAAAGCATTGTAAAACAACAATAAAGATGACATTTAAGCCCTCTAAGTTATGTCTCTTCTGTAGTACAGAAAAGAGACGGTAAATTGAACAAGTAGCTTCTAAAAGCGGCAGCCAGTAACTAGCGGAACCTTGTAAGAAGAGATCCCAGGTCTAACCTGAATGGATAAACGTGTCAAAAAGAAGGCACTGGAAATAAGCTGAGTCTACAGATTTCCAAAGGTGATGTCCACAAACTAAAAACATCGGAGAGGTCAGCAAGTACAAAGATAAAGTCTGAACTGCCAAAAACCCAACTGAGTTATATCCTGTGAATAATAGGAAAACAAGTAGTAAAAGAACCTTTGGTAGTATAAATAAAAAAATGAGAAGGAAAAATGTTGTGGGACTACGGAGGAAGGATGGAGTTGAGATTAAAGACAATACAAGGAAAGGCTCTAAATAAGTATTTTGCCACAGTTTGCAATAAAAAATTTTAAGCTGAATTTAGAGAGGAAGATAGGACACATAACTAGAATGTCAGTATGCATATAGAAACTACCACAGCTAACAAAAGCTCAACTCAAAAAGTTAAATGCATCAAGCTTTAAGTCTGCTTAATCATTATCTCTGACTTTAAACATTTCTGACACATGTAATGCTGGTCCAGCAACAAATATTTTTAAGAGCACCAGCAAGTTTGGGGCAAAACTGGAAAAAAAGTAAATAAATTTTTTTACTTAAAAAAAAAAAGTGATGAAAAATAAGAATAAAAGCCAATTTCCTCTAAAAGATATTTCATTTGACCTCATTAGTATGAAAGACCTTGAAACACATTTTGAAAGAGACTCTATATAAAGACACAGAGGTAAATGAAAAGTGGGATAAAATGCAATAGCAATTTACCAAAGAGATGCCATACAAACTATCCATATTGTTTTCTTAGATCAGGTAAGTGATTTTCTGAACAGGTGAAATGTAAAAGGTCTCATATTTCAGGACTTTAGGGATGCATTTGACAGCATGTTACACATTATTAAAGGAACTAAGTAGATAACTTTTTTGGTGTTTAAAAACAGCTAAAGGAGAACTAGTAAGAGATAAGTGTCATTAAGAAGCAGTGCATCAAGTCAATTGAGATTAGAAGTGAGGGTCTTCAGGATCCATCCTTGGGCTTCTACTGTCTTACACATCTCTTGATCATTGTGAACCCAGGTAGTTCTTATACTGACAATACAGAAGAGTAGTGAAAATATACAGAAGAGTAGTGAAAATATACAAATAGAGGAGCTTTAAGATAATTCCAACCCTCCTGCGGTAAACAGCAAGGTCATCTGCAAAAAATTCAAATATAATCTAGAAGATGACCAGGTAGAAACAAATGAGGACTGTAGCTGCCAATGAAAGGATGACTAAACAGGTCACATTATGAACAAGGCAAGTGAAACTGGCAGACAGAGATCTTCAGTAGATCCTGGGAGATACCTGTGATTACGAGCACCATATGGGTTGTACCTCACCTGAAATCCTATACAAATTCAAGCAAGATGAACGTAAAAGGGGAAAACTGCAGACAAATAGCTTCTTGGGTTGGAAGGGACCTTAAAGATCATTGAATTCCAACCCTCCTGCCATGGGCAGGGACACTTTCCACTAGACCAGGTTCCTCAAAGCCCTATCCAACCTGGCCTTTAACAATTCCACGGATGGAGCTCAGGATGAGGTTGGCTTTCTGAGTTGTCAGTGCACATTGCTGGCTCATGTTAAGCTTTTTGTCCACCAACATCCCCAAGTACTTCTCCTCAGGACTGTCTCAATCCATTCCCCACCCAATCTGCATTTGTGCTTGGGATTGCCATGACCCAGGTGCAGGACCTTGCACTTGTCCTGGCTGAACTTCATGAGGTTTGCACAGGCCCACCTCTCAAGCCTGTCCAGGTCCCTCTGGATGCTATCCCTTCCCTCCAGTGTGTCGACCGTACTACACAGCTTGGTGCCACTGGCAAACACATTGAGGGTGCACTCAATCCCACTGTCCATGTTGCCAACAAAGATGTTAAAACAGCACTGGTGCCAGTACTGACCCATGTTTTTTAAACAGTCTCCCAGATAGAAGAGTTGGAGCAAAATCACAACTTTCAAGTTGAAATGTGAGATACAGTTGGAAGTATCACATGCTGTAACACCCTTAACAATTGCCTGGACACATTGCTTGTGTCCACTGGTGCCAGAATGTCCTTTAGCTCTTTCATAAATAGTGTGGTGGTGATATTTTTACTGCTTTGATGTTACTGGTGCCATTGTGGGGGACATTTCCAACAACATTTACCATTTAATTTTTCCACATACAGGCTTCATTACAAAACCCATGTCAAACTACTTACCCAGATAAAGGCTTTTGTGATAATGCAGGCTACTTGTAAATGGAAACAAATAAATAGAAGAATGTAGGGCCCAAGATTACTTGAATAGCTAAGGCTCATACAAATACAATCAATACAATTCAATTAGGAATATTTAAGTCTTTTGTGAAATAATCCAGGGCAAACTGTGCAATTGTTTTAAAATTGTCATTAGCTGCTCAGATAGAGTTTGTCAGATGGGTTTTCAGTACTCTAGAACTGAGAAATAGTATGTTGCTGTATTTTCAGAATTTGTGGAGAGGTGCATCTCTCCCGAAAAGAGTGAAGATATGGCACTTTGTATGAGCAGAGTGGATCTAGCCCAATCATTCCTCTTTGCAGATGACAACTTTACTGCATTATTCACTTTGTCTCAGCACAGTCAATCAACAGAGGAAGTGCAGTGGAAACAACAAAGCCTTTTCTCTATTTGCTGATAACATTTTTAGCACATTTAAGGAGAATCTAAAGAACCACAGTAATTTCTGCACCTCAGAAAATGTGTTGAGGATAGAGAAAAGGACAGAGAGGACATCAGTACTTGCAAAATACAAAACAAAATAGGAAAATGCCTCCAAAAAGGGAATGTAAAAAAACAAGTCCTAAAATACATTTTAAGGAAGTATTTGAAAGAACCTTTCCGGGGCATAGTAACAATTTATGCCGATTAAGATTATACCTTGAACACAAATCAGTGGATTTATACTAGGGATGAATCTAATACATGTTGTGTATTCAAAATAATAGGTTCAAGGGATTAGCCAGAACAACAGAATTTTTATCAAATAGAATTCCTTTGTATCTATTCTCTCATTATCAGAAACACAGCTATCTCCTAATTAGCACATCTCCAACTTTAACCTTTTGTCTTGACTGCAATCTCTTAGATTAGTGGTGATGTTCAGCCTCCTCAAAACTTCTTTCATAAATTGACTATTTCCATAGCAACAGCTGCCACTTTCATTCTACACGCATCAAGAAAATGTGATTTTCTTTGTATCAGTGGGCCAGGCTGGGTGTGCAACTTCGGCTTTTGTCAATGCTCTTTTCAGACAAAACTGTTTATTCCACAAGAAGAGGAAACAGGTGCAAACACAATTCAGGAGGCAGTTGTTGGCTGATCCATGAAGTGGGACTGGCAACAGTCCGAAAGAGAGCTGTTGGACAACCCACCTGCAATGCCAGTACGTTCTGCAGCTGCAAGAGGGAAGGACAAGTAGGTTCAACACCAGCCACCAAATTGAAATCAATATTTTGGGGGGAGGTTGTTGTTTGTTTATTGGGTGGGGTTTCTTTTTTTCCTTTTTGTTTGTTTCTTTGATGCCTCCACAAACAGTAGCAAGACATCAGCTTAATGCCCCTGCAAGAACAGCTGAGAAACACTTAATGTAAATCAAGGGTTCGCATTCAAAGAGCATTGAACTTAAGCCAAAAATAACACCAGTTCATTGCTGAGAAGCTGACACAGCTTTAATGACAGCATCTTCATCTTTAACACCCGCACCAGTCTATAACCAAAGTCTTAATCTCAGCTGAACTCAATTCACTAAGCAGCACTGACTTCCTTGGAACCAGCAAACATTCTAAACAAAGGTACTTTGTCTCCTGCTAGTCATGTGACTTTTTTCTGGAAATTTATAAAATTGGAGGCTTTTTCCAGAAAACCTATCTGTTCCATATGAACTCACCCTGACATCTTTACCTTCTTTGAAACTGAAAGTTTCCAAGTCAATCTCTTAAAATGAGAATGGATAAAGTGAGATTCACATCTACTTCTCCAGCAATCCACTGAAATAATCGAGTTTTCCCTTAGTCACAAATGTAAGACTGTCAGAAAATAGAGCTGCAATTTTCCAAAGTTAGTATTACACATTCTGTTTCTTAAATTGGTCTTTAAAATATATTTTTAAATTTTTTTAAATGAAATTTTTAGCACTCATGTAAAGGACTGGCTGATGGCAAAAAACCCTAAAAATTGAACAAAATTCTAGTAGCCTGTTTGCACTTTCTCCTTAATTCCTCATTAACCCTTCCAGCACTAGACCAGGTGATTGCTTTCCTTTACTTACATACTTTTAATTCCAGGTGTACTAATACCTGTTCTTAATTAGCCTCTTGGAAAACTTGAACTCAGTTTGGATTTGGGCCTACTGTTTTAAACCAAAATTACCAAATATTTGTGGACAGAAAAATCACAGATCTGCTTTTCTGAAAATGAAGTCAATGGCTGTAGTTGTGCAACCTACATAAATTCATTCCAACAAACATTAAGACTGTTTATAAATGGATTCATATCTGAGTGTTTATCATACTTCTACATCTGCAGATTTTGTTACCACCATAAGGTAACAAACCCAATACCAATGGTAAAATCCTGTAGCTGAAAAGGAAAATGCCGCTAGTTAGAAATTAATAGCAAGTTGTAAACATACTGCAAGCCCCAAGCTCATATATTTACATGAATATCACAGAACCTGGATGCTGTTCAGATTCAAAACCTAATTCTGTTACTGGATCATAATCCATAAAAGGCCAAATTAAAACTCTTGGTTCTGTGCTCACACTGGGAAAGCCTGGATTTAAATTTGAGCTCAGAGTCCTAAACTCATGTTTATTTTCACTTCAGCTCACAAAAAATTGGTGAATAATCCAGAACTGCTCATCCAGGAAAAATTCCACAAAGGCCTGCCAAATTCCAGATGCTAGTTCATGGGGAAAAAAAGAACACAGATCTGCTGGCAGGAGATGCCTCTATCCATGCTCAACTTGCACAGGTTCCTAGGGTGGCTATCAAAAATGGAAAACCCTTGGGAAGGGAAGTATGAGGGAGTTAATTCAACCACACCTGTGAATGCCATGAATACCTCTCAGAATTAACGCAAAGGAACACCAAAAAAACTACTGCAGATCAACAAACAAGAGGAAATGGTTGGCAGCAAGGGTTGCCTGCATGACTGGCAGTATCACAGCAACAAGAGCATCTTACAGAAAAACTCATCGTTTCAAACGATGTCGCTTTGTCTTCACAGTGCTTGCAAGTGTCTCCAACTTCTGGCAAGCAGTGCATCACAGGCCCTTCCTACTTCATGCCAGAGAGACATAAACAGTATCCCTGTATTGGTGTCTGAGTTTTGAGCTTTTCTGCATATTTTTATCATTTATTAATGAAACTCAGCACACACCAATTGGTGAGCTAACTGCTGTCGGAGCAGGCAGGAAGACAGGCCTGAAAAAAAATATTCCATACTTTTTTATCACATGAGGGAAGTGCAAAAGGGAAAAGATGTATTTCCTGAGGGCCACAACAAAAGTTAAAGCAAGCTTTAAAAGCTAAAGCAAGCTTTTATTATCAGCAGAGTTTAAGGAACAATTATCCAGCTCTGGTGGATGCACACCTTACAACCAGCTCTTTCTGACTGCCTCCTCTGTGGTTTATTTTTTGTCCCGGGCACATAATTTGCTGGGGGTTCATAGACTGCCAGTATGCCAGTTCAAGCTGCTCCAGGCACCACTGTTCAGACAGCAGTGTTGTGAAGCAACTCGAGATACTAAAACCAGGAGCAAACTCACAAGGTACTCATGATAAAGAGATACCATTTGTATTCTGTGCAGTTATCTTGGAGGGATGCTAGCACAGTAATGCCCTCTGTGGGAAACTATTGCTCAGCGCTAACTTTCCAGTGGCGGGAACCATAAATATTCAAACAGAAATATAAATAGCACAGGACTATAAAAAGTAACAATAGCAACAGAGGTCTGCATGAGGATCAGACCTCAAAATGTGATACTGCAGAAGAGATGCTCCATAGGAGCTATTCAGGAAGAAGGCTTCATATATGGAGAAGGAGGAATAGCTTGTCAATCCTCATTCCAGCAATTAGTTGCTGGCCAGGATTTTCAAAATTGCACTTTATAATCCTGCTTTCACAAAGGTCACACTAGCAAACTGATGGGGTTTAACAGACCAAAGATACATTTGGCTCTTATTCCAAGACCTTTTCCCTGTTTTTAACATTGATGACAATGGAATAAATATCTCAATAGCTGCACAAAAAGGCCAATGCACAAGTGTGCTATACTCAGCACATGAAAGAAGTCTGAAGCCTTTCCAACCACTTATGTTTTCATGAGAAAGCCGTGAGTATCAACAGCAGAGGAAAATCCTAACATGGGAGGAAGAAGCTTGTATCCTACCATGCTAATATGTATGGTTAGAGAAGAAAGTAAACAGAAATGTTAGCTACACTGATCATTTTCAAAATTTGTATTTATTTTGTCTTTCTACTCAAAAATAATGCTTTAATGAATATGCAGCATGGGTCTATGGCACTGGTAGTATGTCCATCACTATGGTACCTGAGCACTCAAGCAAATGATTAACCAGCAGAGCAAACGAAACAGAAGCAGAGAGCCAATGGACATTGTGACAAGCTCTTCATAGACCTGCCAATACATCTCTATCTGGACCTTTATTCCTTCAGGCTTCCCACTGTCCTATCTTTAGGATAACCAGATACTGTTTTCCAAACAGTGCTAAAGGATGCAGAGATTTCAGACTGGCTTAGAAGGAAGCATAAGACTAATAAAAAAGCCCAAAACACATATATTCATCAGGAAAACTTTGCTTAAGGACACAGTAAGGAAAAAAATAGTTTTTATCTGCACAAACTAAACCCAAGTATAAGCTGACAGAATTTGTTATGTATGCCATGACATCAGCCTGGACACTTTAAAATTACTTTACTAAAGAGGGAAAACAAGCCTTTTCCTCACATAAGGCCAAAATTACCTTTCTGGAGACTGATGCAGACCATACATGAACACTACTGTTAGACTTACCTAATAATAATGAAAAGAATATACAGTTAAAATAAGCAGCAAGTTAACAACTCTGATGTTGATGTTTGTTTAATATAAGTGCACATAACTAAACTAGTTCAAGCTGTTTCTGACTTGGGACACTTAAGCAGAGACCTCTGGGGTTTTAGAAAAAAAATATGCTATCGAACCATCTACCCTTTGCTGTTTTGTTTTCTGTACAAAATCTCTGAGGAGCACAGGAAAGCAGAGGGCCTTGCATGCAGTCCAACTTTAGAAAGGCTAGTTCCTTTCAGTATTGGGGAACTGTGTAGCTATAAAACAAACCTCACTGAAGAAGCTTCCCGTTTTCCATCACTAGCTAGGACAATAATACTGCAGTCTAATTAAATTACTACCATGCAGAGTTTTTCCTCTTTACTGTAGCTGCTTCAGATTTATGAAGAAGTTATATCCTCTCCATTCCAGTTTTTCCTTTAGAAGAGGAATATGTTTTGGGAGCAATGCCACATTACCAGCAATGAAGACTCAAGTGCTCTTTTCCCAATGTAAATAAAATAGGTTATTCTACTGTTGTGCCTCAGCAGCAGTTTTGAAGCAGCTACGGAGCACTGTACCACTTACCTATATTCAAGTATGAAACCCTGGCTTAAAGTTCACTCTAAACACCAGTCTGATTCTGTTACCTCTCTTGTGTCTAAATTATATCCATCACTGTCATCTCTAAAGATTCAGATCTGCACACTTTATCAGGCTTTATAATCAAAGCTAATGGAAGATATGTTTGTTTAGCTTGAAGGTCTTAGTCTCAGAAAGGGTGATGAATCAGAAATGTCCGCTGGGCAAACAGTTTAATTTTGAATGAATTTAGCCAAAATTGACGACTGAAAAACTGGTATGAATCTTTCAAGTTCATATTATTTCACATACTTCAGCAGTAAATATTCCACCCCTTCTTGCCATCTGACTCACTAAGCATAAAACTCAAAGAGTCAGCAATGATGCCAGCTTCTCAGACATGAGATCAACTTTGGATACTATAAACAAGAGTGAGAAGCCACTTTTCAATTGCAGGAGGGAGTACAGCCCTCAAATGGTTTAGCTCTCAGCTGACTAATTTCTTCATAGCAGCAATTCTGCTAAGAGCCTGAATGTGACAGCCAAAGCTTTTACGGCAAAACCCAGAAGCCTGCAACTGAAAAAAACTATTTCATGACTCAGTAATTTATTAGAAGTACCTGGTTTTTACTCTCTTTTGTCCATTTTCAAATGAATTAAAACAATAACTTACGGGTAAAGAAAATCATCTTAAAATAGTCCTGCTATTTTTCCTCTCCCAAGTAATTTGAAGTTAGGACGAATCCAAAATAACAGCAAGAGCACTGAAAATTTCAGGGTAAGATGGCAAGCCTCTAAAAGTCACGTAATCAACCTCATGCTCAAAGTAGTGCCACCTTAGAACAGGCCATTCAGAATTAAAGGGAAAAGAAAATAATTTAAAACAACAAGAACAAAAAATGAAGACTTCCCATATCCCTTTTTGTACCAGAAGGGGGAAAAAAAAAAGAATAAATGTTTCAGGAATCATACAGCTCTTCTGTGTTGCTCAGAAGTATTACCAATATGGATAATATTGTACAACTGCTCCCTTTGATTGACCTAGTTCCTTCTTTGTCGTGATGCAGTTAACATTTAACACAGTGTGTGGCAAACTCCAACTCAGTTGCCAGCACTGCTTTGCCACACTCCAGGCCAGAAAAGGCTGGGAATGCGGAGTGATCAGCTCCACTGACAGAGAAAATACTCTGTATCATTTATTGGCAGTCCCCCCTAAGTTAATTAAGGAATTGACCTGACAGCTGCTGACGAGGTTTTCACCCCATCTTTCTGCTGGAAAAGCAAGGCCTCTAAGGGTAGGGTCTGAACTATACAGCAAAGAACGGGGTGGGGGAACCTTAGGAGATCTGAGAGAAACCCAGATGACTCATCAGAAAGTAAAATACTCCTATTTTGGCAAGAGGCTGAAATAGCAGCTGTGGGCTGTGCTGCAGCACAGCAATTAATGACCCTAAGCACTTGGGACAAACTCCTGTACACCTTGATATTCCTAAAAGCAGGGGCTATTTCATATCTCATTAAGTAAAAAGGCTTACATGACAATTAACACATTAATTAGCAGCGTCTTTTTCACAGGTAGAAATTCAGCTTGAGATTTCAACACTTTTAGACACCCTTTTTGTGAGCAAAAACGAAGGAATAGTTTCTTATGCCTCCAGGTTACAAGGATTCATATCCAGAATTGGCATAGGAGTGTATTTGTCTACATACTGAAGGTTACTGCAATCAGACAATTGCCTTTCCGTAATTTCTATGCAAGGAGGTCCTCCTTGTACATCTGCAGTCTGCCATTCAAAGCCCAGCCCTTAGCGTGGGCAAGATGCCAGGCTGGCCACAAAAAGGTCTAACCTACCACAAAGTCACACAGAGGCAAAGCAAAGCTTGGATCTGAAAAAGCAGTGGGTCTCATTTCTCAGCCCCAGCTGCTGACCTGTGTGGCTCACCACTACAAAAAATCCCTTTGATTCTATCTACAGAGATATGACCCATGAGAAAACTCAGCAATCGCCAAGTAGCAAACATGCTAATTTTACTGAAAATAGGTATCAGCTGTAAGAGAATGTTTATTCCCCTAGAGCTTCTCATTTTAGAAAAATAACTAATAATTTCTACCAGAGACCACTTTAAAGAAGAGTTGGTACAATTGGTACACAACTACGGATTTCCTTAAATGGCAGGTATATTTCTCTCTGTGGTTTTCATTCCATACCATCTTTAATGTCTCTTATCTTTTGAGAGAATGGATTTGCGGGTGATACAAGAAGATCTAGAGCACTTCAAATGGAGCACAAGGAAGAAAAAAAATTGGAGACTGAAACTTGTAACTTTGAAGATCAGGGGAATTCTGATATTCACTGAGTGCCTTCCCTGTCAGATGGATGTTGCCAACCCATGGAGAACAGTGACATGCTTTAAATATGTCATCTTTCATTTCCCTCAGGTACATACTCCAAGGAAGCTGCGTTCTAAACAATGTATAAACAAACATCATATTAATCTTTTACATATTTTGGCATTCAGAACACAAATAAATCGCTGTTGCTGTAGCCTTACCTATCATACCACTGACAAAATAAATCCAGGCTTGGGAGGAATACTAGATAACTTTAATTAGCTTTTCAAAGCTGATAGTATTTTTTAGAATATGATTTATTCCTTTTATTAATCAGCTTGCCTTGTTTCAGATGGGTACTGTCTGACTGACCTCTAGATACCCTTGCACTTGCTCTGTGATATCCCCAGAATGTCAATGTTTCAATTCTTCATCTTTCATTTCCCAAATTTTTCTTATTGGTCACTTCTGGTACCAGTTGCAGCTGAACTGGAAGTTATCCTCTGATAATCTGTACTGCTTTAATGGTTCCCAGCATCCTGAGGATATTTTCCAAGTGCTATGGTGACACCAGCTGAGATCTTGGCAATAGAAAAGTGTTTCATATGCTTATTTCCTAACTTAGTCTCTTGTTTTGTTCTGCTTTCCTAGCCCTTTGTCAGCCCCCTGATTTCTGTGGCTTAACTCCTTTTGTTATTGCTATATTCTTTATTATCACTTTTTATTATCTTTCTGATAATAAAGCCTTTAAAGAATCTGAGGGCATTCCCACCATGCATACAAAATCCCTTAATACATTTCTCAAAACCTCCAAGTCACATTTGTTCAAAAGCTTAGCAAAAATCCCCCCTAAAAGGAACAATTGCCACATCTCCTTTATATGTTTCTCTGTAAACTAGAGTCTGGAAACTATAGCACATAAACCTTATAAAACAATAAGCACACTTCATTCTTTCATCAAATATTACATGTAAAACAAGTGACCAGTTTTAGCATGTCTCAAAAATAACATATGCTTAGAAATGCTTATCCTTGTAGCATCACTATCCTTTTTTTTTCCCCCAAGATAAAATTAGTCTTGCACTAGCATGCCTGAAAAAGCAAAATTCTGATATAATTTCAATCACTAACTCAGTTTGCTCATGACTTTTATACAGCTGACTGAACGCCTATTATCTCACCTGAAAGAGAAGCTGTGAGTTTGTTCACCTCAGTCACCTGCAGGATCTTTGACATGCCTCCTCTTCTGTTCTTTCCAAATAGTGCCTTCCCGCATCTCCCAGTCCATCCCCGAGTCCACTGAACATGCAGTCATCAATAAGTTCTGGCTAAGTTATCCTACGCAACTCTGAAGAAAAAAGGAGAGGCTCACAGATGCTGCAGAAAGTCTTCTTTACTCTTAAAAATTTTGTTTTCTTGGCAGTCTAGTCACAGTCAGGTCTCCAGTAGTAAACTGAACAACCTATCCTCCTGGCTCTTCTTTTCTTCTTTTTCTTTTCTGTAAACACATAATCAGTGCTTCAAATCCTTTAGGTATCACAAACCGTATTTCTCTATTGCCCTCTACTGACTGCTAGCTAAAACAGCCTTCCTGGAGAACCGGCAAGCAACAGATCTATACGGTATGCTTTCCTCCATCACCCTCCCCTCAAATCAATAATGATGCACAATGACCAAAAGTCAACACAAATCATTCTATTTTTCCTTTGTTACAAAACACCAGGCAAGATTTACAGCTTGTTGACCAGCCATGGTAGCTACAAAACACTAAACAACAGAAGCAGGAAGCAGTTAGTAACATGGGTCTGCTAATGTGGTTCTTTTGGTGAATAAAAGCCAGGAAAAAGTAGAGACGAATGCATTCTGCCTTGAAATGCCAGTGAGTTCCCCCCATTGATGCTATAAATACTGTACCAGGGAGCTGAGGGTTATCTGGCTTTAAGGGTCTGGTCCCACCAGCACTGGATGCACAGAAATAAAGACTTTTGATAGAAGTTCTGCAGACAGGGGCTTGTAGAGAGCCATGAATTGGAGGCTACAGTTTCTTGCTCATTTTCCCATTGTCTCTAGAGTCTTGTTTAGCACATTCAGCACCACATCTAACATGAGAAACACAGTTTCTGCCTCATGAGATGAGTACTGGGACAAGACACGTGATACACTACTGTACACAAACGGCAATGGGAGGTGCTGTTTGCAGTGCTTTTCAGACAATGATGATCTATAACCAAACTACCACAAAAGAAGGGAATGGCCCGGCCTAGTTGCAGGAGCACAAGAAAAAAATTCATAAGCATTTCAGACAGACTGGAAGAGATTGAGGGGGAAAAAAAAGCAGGGATAAGAGCAGTCTATGAGCTGGGGGGGGAAGGGGGAAGAGAAGAGGCGGGGAGGAGAGGGGGGAAGAGGAGTGAAAGACATAAAAATGAACCCTTTGCATTGTATTAGTCATTGCTTCATTAATACAGTACAGTGCTTGCTAATCAAGTCAGTCAGGCACTTGTTCTCACCAATGAACAGGTTACCCCGAGGTGCTGGTGAGAGTGCTCCCCTGCACCACCCCAGGGGCAGTTCCAGACACCAGCCAGCTCCCCAGCACACTTACCCTTTGCTGGGCAGAGCCTGGGAGCAAGCACAGTGTCGCCTCATCTGCCGCCTTCGTCCTCTGCAACTGAGTGTCCCACCGGGCAAACAGACTTGCTGTGGTTAAAAATCATAAAAACAGGCCCACCTCCCCCCAAACGTGTTGAAATTATTTTTGCTTACTTGTGTGCAAAAAAATACTTTCCTCTTTTTTTCCCCACCACCGTTAATCAACAGGAATATATCATTTGCCAAAAATCTGTTGACTGATGAACACCAGTTGCATTTTAAATAAATGTTATGCGACAACCCTGCTCTTCCACTCAGGAAAGGCAGAGTTCACACAAGAACTACCACCAACAAAGCCAGCAACTCGGCAACAAAAAATGTAATATTGAAAGGTCCGTTGAAAAATGCATTTTTGATTCAAAAATAAAGCCAGCAGAGGCCCTAATTGTAGCTATTACGAACATTTCATTAACAAGCCCAGATTTATTGACTGCATTGTAAAGCTATTTCCTATTAAAGGGAAGCCCAGAGATTCAATTCTTCCCAGGCTTTTCTACTTCTAAAGCCCTCGGCTACTTCATGTTAGAAAATAAGAAATAATTATATTTATTCAGATTCCTTAACAGAATATTGAAGCCTGCTCAGATGAATACCTCTCCTAAATGAACACCATTACCAATAGATCAAAGAAGAAGAATGTCTGGCAAATTAATGGGGGCAAGGGAATTAATAAAACACACATCAAACGTTGAAAAGCTTGAGGGTTGGATTGGTTTGTGTGTTGGGGTTTTTTGTTGTTTGGTTTTTTTTTTTTTCTTTTTATTGGGAGCACATTTACCGAGTGATAAAACGAAGTACGTAGTTGCCAAAATTTATATGAAAATGAAAACGAAGGCAACTGAATAGAGCAGGAGATGGCTGCTGTTCGGTGCTTGCCACCACCAAGCAGCTTTCTGGAGCTGCTGGTTGAAATTTTTCACGTGACAACTCTTGACAGAGAAAATAATTATTTTTTGCTCCCCCCTCAAGATAAAAGTTTTCTCTCCTACAGCAAAGGCAGGCCCAAAGCAAGCCAAATACCAAAGCGAAACTCCTGTAACACCGGGGAAGGGGCAGGCGGGTACCGCTCCTCACCGCACGGCAGAGCCGGGGGCGGCCGCCCG
>VZRU01020897.1:734159-786601 GCA_013398155.1 Pedionomus torquatus
CCTCCAGGGATGGGGCAGCCGCAACTTCTCTGGGCAACCTGTTCCAGTGCCTCACCACCCCCACAGGAAAGAATTTCTTCCTAATATCCAATCTAAATCTGCCCTCTTCCAATTTAAAACCATTACCCCTTGTCCTATCACTACACTCCCTGACAAAGGTTTCCTCTCCTGCAGGCTCCTGGGCAAAGAGCTTTTTTACAGAGCCTTGGTGTCAATGATCTGGCAAAAGAGTGTGCCTGCAGTGGAGTTACTTGCAGAATCGGAGCCTCTGTCGTTAAAGATTTTTAGTATGGAGTTGCATTTTTTCAAGGAAAACGTGCAGCTACGTATTGTGTTAACTTAGGCTGTCCATAAATTTAGAATTAATTGTGTTCAGCTGAGCACATACCGGTGCTTACCTTTCTCTTGTGTTGTATCTGAAACGTAAAATAGAAACACATGTACCTAGATAATGTTAAAATAGATGACATTTTAATATATGCCTATAAAACATAATTATTTCATCATTTCATTTTCATTCTTTTACCTTTATTAATCTGTAGATAAGGGATGTGGATTGGAAAGGGTATGTCCTTACTGCTTCCAGTTCCTGGTTCCTGATAGCTACCGAGTGCGTCTCAAACCAAAGATGAAAATCACTCCACAGATAGAGAAAGTTCTTAAACGAGAGGCGAAGAACCATAAACTTAATATGAAACAGACAAAGCTTTTGAAAAAGTACAGAGAATCAAGAAGTGTTCTGGTAAGGATATTTACTTGATACCTGATCTTTCCCTGAAACCTTTAGTGGCAGAAAAAAAAGATGGTCTAAAAATTTTTCTCTTAGAAGAGGAGCTAGCACCTACGCATTTCTTTTTTCATGAGTGTGTAACTCTTCCTTTCTTTGGGGATAATTTCTATTCACAGTCAAAATTTTTAAAATCTCCCTTCCACAATAGAGAGATCATACGAACAATGACAAGAACAGGAAGTTGTGTCGTCATTCCCCATCTCCCTCCCTCCAAAAAATCCAAAAACCACAACCCCACGTCAGAGCAGCTTTGCAGACAGTTCTGCTTTCTCTGTGATCTCTTTAGTATCAGTGTGGGTAGACTCTGTAGATATCTAAAATCTTGCTGAAAATTAAGTAATTTCTCTCTGCCAGGAAGTTCTGGCATCTCTGGTGTCAGCTACTGTGTCATTTGTGTAGCTTTGCAAAAAATGGCGGGAGTGGCAGGTTTTTTGCCTGTTCCTTTTTCCTATGAATGTGGCAGAACTAGGACCTGGCAGCTCTACAAGATGCAGAGTCTTAGCACAGCTGTGTACATGCTAAAATCCATTGGAATCTCTAGAAATTCTTTGCTAAGAAAACATGCCATTGGCTGAAGTTGGGCTGGTTTTGCCAGTATATGTAGCTTGACATGTACTGCTTTTGTTTCACTCCTGAATAAAGGCTTGAGTGATTGACAGACTTCCGTTTTTTTTCAGTTTAATCAGTTGTGTAAAAATACATTTGCTCAGTTTAACAAGCTTTACTTCATTTATTTCAGTAGACTCTAATCAGATTATTGTTATCTTCTGTCCAAATTTTTCACATTTGTCGGAATATTACTGTTTATGGGAAGTCTTTCAAAACTAAACTACACAGGTAATTTAAATTAATGTTGTTATTGGAGCTTCAGTTCTTTTTCCTAAAATTACTCAGGTATGTAAGATTTAATTACTTTCTTTTAATACTAATTACTAGTATTTGAAGAATAATAGTATACATTTTATCTAGTGTTGCCAAGGCATGCACTACTATTAAAACAGGTTAAGTCAATGGATGTTTTAATACATGAGATGGCACCCTATTGTGCCCACCGGTTGCTGACGCACTTGGCATTTTCTCAGATGAGAGTCTGCTAGTTTGGGGAGTAAAAATTTTGAAACAAAAAATTACTGAAGAGTCAGTAACACAAAGTTAAACTGAAGAGATACTGCTGAAGTTCTCAGCTGTCAGGGCAAATTAAGGCACTCCAGAAAAGCCCCTTTGCTATTACTCTCCAAATTCTAGATCATAGTTGGGCAGCAGAAAGGGCATCTGAAAAGCTGGAATCTTGGCTTTGCAATTTTTTCTGGGATCACAAACAATTAGTCTACAATAGTATGGAATTGTGATGGGTTCTTAGAGTTACTCTGTAACTGGAGAGGTTTGTAGGATGTACTGTGCATTCATGTGAGTAGTTTAAAATTCAGTTTTAAATGGGTCCAGTTTAAACTCTGGGTAATATTCTAATTTTGGGATGTAATTACAGCCTGCTGCACGTGTACTGCTCAATTCTGTTTGCATTTGTGCTGGGGATTATGATTTAAGTATTTCTGGTTTTAAGTATTTAAAATACTGACAGCTTTCAAAATTAGCAATGTAGATCCCTGTAATCTAATACCTGAGACTTGTGAACATGAAAATTTGAGTATGGTTGAAAATTTAACCAAGGAACAATGTGACAGGTTGTGCCTGTGATACCTTTCTTAGCAAGTAGAACTTGATTTGAGAGTTCTTCTGCCCTGAAAAGGCATATAGCATGGGAACTGTTTCAGGGCTTTTAAAATTTTTGGAGGTAACTGCACTTGGAATTCAGGGAGTGGAAAGTAGTTGTGCAGTGCTACGTTTAATCCACTAATTCCTGCATTATAAGGTGTTCACCTCCATTTATATTTCATGGAATGCTAATTTGTCATGTGATGCTGGTTGTAGGGTTTTTTTTCCCCCCATCTGAATTTCATTTGGAAGAACTAAAAATGCATCACTACCTCAGCTGTATAAATTAATGATCTTTTTCAATTTCTTAGGCTGACAAAATAATGTCTAGGGACAGTCAGAACACTTAACTGAAAATGTTTCATTTCAGCATTCCTAAATGTAATCTTTTCTAAGCAATCTGAATTTAGGTAAATTTACACACTTTGAAATGAAGAGTGATTTGGTATAGATGTTTTCCAAACTGCTTAGACGTTTTTGTGACATTCTTTTGAGCGTGTTTTTTTCAACCAGAAACATCATGTAACTGTTTTTTCAGTCAGTTTAACTGGGCACCTCAAAAAGTTGTCTGACTGTATTACTGTCATGTATCTTAATAAGAGTGGTTGCCATGGCAGTCGGGGATATTAGTAATATCTGACAGTCTCTGTGACTGTCTGACATTATCTCTTCTGATGCACCTCGGCAACATCCTTTGCTGCTGGAAGTTCCCTGTAGCCTAGAAGTACAAATAAAAGAGAAAGTGTCCTTTCTTTAGAACATCCTGCATATTGTAGTAGGTATTTCTTCACTAATAGAAAGTCTCTGCTTTGTTCATTTGTTCTGTTATTAGTTATGGATGGCTATATTTGAGAGCTTGGTAACGCAAGTATTTTATCTTAAGACTTAAGACTCCTGGAAAGCATGTAATATAACTTCACTGGGGATGGAATATGCCAATGAATTTAGATCACACTTAGGTCATGTATTTTGGGAAAATATGAGTACCCCTTGTGTATACTCAAGATAGCATATATGCCCAGTTCAGGTTCTGTTTCACCTTTCCGTTTTGGCAGGGTTGTTTTCTGTATCTTGCTGTACAACGTTACAGTCAGAGTTATGGATCTCCTCAAAACAGTTGCTAGGGAAATGGAGTCATTTCTAGATAATCCCACAGGATGTGTTTGAAGCCTCAACGAAAATACTAGGTGCAAAGTATATGTTGCTTTTTAATATCTCACGTTTCACTTAAGCAAATACTTAATTTGCATTATGATATTTGGAGAATAGTTTGGGTAATTCTTACAATAACTTTTTATAGAGATGAAAAGACTGAAAGTATGGGTGGTACTTCCTTTCTTCTCTCCACAGCTGGTTACTTGCAACTCATGCAACAAAACAACAAGACATTATGGTAAAAGCAGGGATTTTCTAACTACCAAGACACACAGTTCTGGCACCCCGAGTATTAAATCCAGCCTGAGGACACCAGATCTAAAAATTCAGTCTGCAAACAAAGTGACACCTGTGAGCTGCAGTAGTTTGGGATCTAAAGTGAACAGTCCCTCATCACTTCTCAGGTATCTGTTTCTCTCCTGTTTAGAGTGTATTACATCCTGTTAGGAAAGGGTATCATGAACTGACTTCAGATCAGTCACTTAAAAATCTTTAAATTGATAACTAAGTGTTTTTCTTAGTGGTCTGACTGAGGATATCCATTTTAACTTTCCAACCTTTAAAATCAGAGATTCTAAAGGACTTTGTCCAAATAATGCCCAGTTACGGTTTTGTCATGAATGTGAAATGTCAGGCTTAAAATTTGCATAACAAAGTTACACTTCTGACCATTTTCACATGCAAATACATTATTTATGTTGAAAATTTTTCACTTAAATTATATATACACACTTCCGTAGTTATTTCATGTTAATTCTGATTCCTCACCTTTAAGACATTTGAGTCTCTTGTTTTTCAGAATACATGCATCCGGACAGGCGACAGCCAGGTCTGCTTCCAAGACTCCCAGAAACACGAAATTTCACTTCTCGAAGCTAAAACGGATGCTTAACCTAGAAGAGAAAGAGAAAAGCCAGAAGGCAGATTTGAAAACCTTCTTGACGTTGCTTTAGTTATTCATTGTCTCAAAGTAATAAAGAGTACAGCAATAAGTATTGTTCCAGTTTTAGTAAATCAACGAAGTGATTTCTTTAAGACTTCAGCTAACAACACATACCCTGTGTAAGCATAGACAGTATTTTTTAGAAGCAACCTTTAAGGCAACTGATTGCCCACAAGAGGCAGATGATAAAATAGCCGGTCTGATAACACCTGGGTATCATGAACGCGTTTTGAAATCTCTAATGGCCCAAGAATTAAAAGCCAGGATGTGTCCTTTGACGAAGCTGACAATACTGGATCCAGCAGATAGGTTGGCAGACCTGAAAGCAATTTGGCTTTTCTCCACCTCACTCTACCACTATTTTTAATATAATGTATCACGATCAAATTTGAAAGATCTCATCCACACTTTTCATGTTTGAGTAAAACAATGACACTTTCACCAGCACTTTCTGCAGGTGTGACTTTTTCAGGGATCTTACGTAGTATCCTGTAGTGTCGCTGTCTTTTGATACCTGTGCTAATTTAAGCACAGCCTTTAACATGGCTATGCAAAAGTTCCAGAATAACTTGCTCTTTGGGATAGCACTCATATACAAAGAGAGATAAAGCCATGTATCAGCAGATTAAGTTTCTTCTTTTTTCTTACAAATGATGTGTGTAACTTGGACTGCAGATGATACTGGTGCCAGGATAACACCGAACTTTGTAAAACCGCATGATAATGTGGGATGCTCTCAGTACTGACGGACACCTCCAAGCTAGACTGCTCTCAACACCCTGATTTCTTAGCTGCTGTGAGTGGCACAGCCATAAAGAATACTGTGTGCTTCCTTTCCAGTTGCTCTGGTGCTACCAAAATGGGTCACACTTGCCTCATTTAGAAATGACTAAAGAGAGAACCTCTTAATTGTCTTTGTTTTATCAGGCCTCAGAGTTGCTTCCTTCCTGGACTTCAATCTGTAAAACTAGGTTTGCCCTGGACAGTATTGAATTTGTTGCACCAAAGTGTTTTGATGTGAACAGATAATTGCCAAGGTTAAAGTGGTCTCCACTGTCAGATTTTACATTTTCAATTCAGCACAGAGGTAAGAAAGGACAGTAGCACCGTTCAGGACTGAGTTTATAGCCTGCCCTGGGTGTAGTCTGCAAATCATGCTTCAGATTTCCCCTCTGTAAAGAGAATCAATCAGTTAAAAACATTTAAATTCTTGGCTTTAAACGTCTGTATTTTCCCTTTTTTTGGTATGCTAATGAACGACTTCCTTTAAGTATATTCAGACTGAATGAACAACACTTAAGAATTGGGACCAGTGAGTAAGTTGACAGACTTGAAAGCAATCCAGGGCAGGGGAGAATAGTTTGTTGCAAATTCTACTCACAGTCTCAAAGATCAGCAGGTACCCTTTTTGTATCTCCTGTACACTTGTACAATAACTTTGAAAGGTTTGCTGCTGTTTGTTTCTTACATGGAGGGTCAAATTAACTCATTCCTAGATCAAAATGTGGAACTTGGAGTTACGACTTTTCCGCTGTAGAACTTAGCGTCAATTCACCTGCTGTTGCTGTATTTATGGTCCAGTCCTCTGGAAAGCTACTTTGGTCCTGTTGATGGAAAACATGTCTTATACAAAAGTATTTGAAAAACAAGTTTTGCAATAAATTTTTTATACTGAAAGTGCACACATTAGGTACTCTACTGCTGTGCTTCCTGTAAGGCTTATATGAAACAAGTGTGGGCATCTGCTACGTTTTAAAAGTGCACCAACATTAATACATTAGATCAGAAGAGCACCAACATTGATACATTAGATCAGGAGTATACTTTTGAAGCAGATCTTCCAATTGTCCCCATTTACTCTGTTTTTTTGCAATATCAAACAGTCTTGGAGAACAAGTCACGTTCTTTTTGAGTAAAATTACAGCTCATGGATGAAAGATGTGACCTGGGACACAGCCAGTGTGATGGGAAGGCTAATGAGCATCTAGCCCCAGCATCACAGGAGAGCTACTTTGAAGCACATCTCCAAAAAGTGTATTGTGGATGGCAAGCACTGAGCTTTCAGGTATTCTGCACTCCAGCTGTATTGTGATTGCAGTATGCTATTTGGTAACCTAGACAGTCTTGTCAAGCTCCAAAACACACGTTTTTCTTTGTAATTACCAGAGTTGTCAGGCTTGTCCAAGTGTGTTGTTATAAGGGATCACTGTTGTAAGCTATCAGAGTTTACCATAGAAAAAAAGGAAAAGAAACCCATTTGGTATGTGCCATTCCTTGTTTTACAAGTGTGCTTCAAAATGCGGGGCAGAAGTAGTGTTCTGTCTGAAGTGCTTTTATGTTATTCCTAAGCCTCTAATACAGTCTTTTTCTGTTACTGGACTGTCACAGAGTCAATGTATTCAAAAATATACATACAGAGACACACATATCTCTGTCTATGCATATCTATATACATTGTATATAGGTATGTACAGACATGTATCAGATGTACATGTATATACATACACACACACATATCAGATGTATGCTTCCCTTCAGAATACATTACATACCTGTACTCGGTGAAACAATGAGGTTTAATCGTTGGCTACGCCAGACTATCACTGAGCCTCCCTGCCAAACCGCTGCCGTGCAGCACCGCTGGCTTGTGTTTGAAGAATTGGAAAAATAACTCCAGAGAGAGGAAACGGCTTCACTGCTTTCAGTGAGGCCAGAATTTTACCCAGACTTGTGAAGCAAGACCAAGAAAATTTTCCGTTACGCATCCACCCTGCCTACAGGTATCTGATGACAGTGAGTTATTTCCCAGCTCATAAAAATTCTTCTTATGCAACAATATGTATATCATTGTCAGTAATAGCATCATACCATATACTGAAAACATGACAAAATGCTGTTTAATGCAACCCGTGTAACTAAAGAGTGTTTTATTTTGAAACACTGGTTTGAGCCATTTTCCCATTTTTGAGTACTGAGCACAAGCTACCACATTACAACCGGTTCTCTCACACCCAGCCCTCCACCCCCCCCAAAGAAACACGAACTTCAGCCAGGCTAGATGGTACACGAACACTGTTTTTTTTAAAAAAAGAAATTTATAATTCTAGAGATACAACCTCAGACCTTTCGATGTACTGCTTCCTCACTGAAAAATGTCACTTTGTTATACAAAACACAGAGTACTAAACTTCAACATTAGTATTGATCATTTCCTCAGCATCACTCTGAGATTCTGGTTGACTGCAAGGTATAGAGATTGAGTAGGCAAGCAATAAACAGTGATTTCAAAGATGTTTTTACAACAATGTTTTATTCTATTAAATATGAAAGAGCATACATACAGGTGTTATTCCGAGGACATAAATTACACAAGGATTACACATTCTGTCAAAAAAGCACAATAATGAAACATCTTTACATTTCAAACTTTTCTTGTTAGCTTTTAACAAATGAGTCTATTTCTGTTGCAAACAAGTAACGAGTCTATTGAACTTCTGCAAATTCCCACAAAAACATCATGCTTAGTAGGATACTTTAAATATTGTAAAGATGAAATCAGAAATAGATTTCTAAATAACAAGATGGAAGAGATTTACTACTTAATCAAGATAAATGACACACTGAAATAGGAGCTGAGACAAAATTGGTCATTCATTAAAAAAATAATAAATTCCACTTCGGACACTACATTTGAATCTGCTTTCTTGCGGGAATAGTCGCTGTGATTATATGCATGAGTAATGAGCAGAACTGGCCCTAAATATTTATAAATGCAACCATCGAATTTTAGACGTGCTGGTTTTCTAGTTCACTAATTTTTCCACTGAAAAAAACCCTGCACCCACAAATCTCTTTGCTTACGTTTCAAAAAACTGAAAGCCAGCTCTTCTCTAGAGACCTAGGTATGATTTCCATGTCTTTCATGGTCATCTGTGCAGGGGGCTCCTGCATCCTATGCATGTATTTTGAGTCATCATTGAAGTACCAGACCGAGTCACCACTAACTTGGGGGAGCAGTACTAGTCTGTGCAAGTCCTAACACAATTGTCTTCCTAAACTTCAGGCAAACAGGAATGCTATTTTATCATAATGAAAGCTCCCAGTTTGACATTCAGAAGACTACTCAGATAAAATACGTAATAAGCATGTAGTATGGGTTGTGTTGCTAGGGATTAACTGAGGTGGTTTAATATATTAATACAAACATTAACAGAGTGAAACAGACAGGCTAATACTAATGCAGGCTGTAGTTTAATTTTCAAAAGGAGTAATGAAACACAATTTCTAAGAATGGTAATTTTTGTAACTAAGGACTACTTATTTGCATTTAAAACCACAGAAGTGGGGTAATATTCCTGATATCTTTCAAAACATTCGGCAAAAACACAGCTTAAGCCTGCAAACACCAGAATATACAAGCAGTCCCAGTGACCTCCAAGGTAAGCACTCTCGTATTGCAAAGAGCTGCAGGATTGTCTTTGCCGTTTTGGAGAATGCTTCAGTGAAAGTGCAACATAGTAAAGCAAACACTCTAATTAGTATGCTCTTATTATTTGATGAAATATGTTCAGATATTTTATAATTGTGCCTTTTGTAGGGTGGGCATTCTGGTTTGAGGAGAGTCAGACCACGCTAGAAGAGACAGGCAGGGTACACCCACACGTTTGCTTTCCCGGGGTGGTAACAAAGCACTTCTACTGTATAATCCCATCTACAGCTAAAACATTGCACTGCCCAGTTTCATGCTGTTATTTTCGTTTCGACAGAAGTTGACATTTGTTTTGCTTTTCATTTCCACCCAGGCACATTCTCCCTTTCAGCTCCTGGGCACCCTTTCCTTTCCCCACCCAGCCTCTTTTCTTCCTGAGATGTCAGAAGTATGTACACTAAGCTTTGGAACCTGAGAATTTGGAGGTTTGGGTTGGTTTTTTTTGATACTACAGGGCTGCATATGTATCGTACCATGTTATTTCCTGCTATACTATTACAGTTACAATATAAATCTTCTAACTAGTTGATACCTGATGCCTTTCCCATATAAATAAAAACCACATACCATTCAGCCACTAAAATATCACAATTGCTAGAAGAGTGATGTTTACCTTCCGCAAGTCCTCTTTTCCAAACAAGTGTTGAGGGATCATTTCCAAAAACCCAGTTATGAAATACTCCTTGAAGTAAACAATTTCACAGTAAAATAAAGAAAAATATATCCAGAAAATAGCACTCTCTCAAAATTAAAACTTATATACATCAAGAAGTTGAGATTTTTCCTCATTCTTTTATCAGTTCTACATTATCTGTAGATAAGCAACATTATCACTAAGAGTTATGTAAAGGGAAAAGAAGTCTAGTGAAGTAAGTGTCTGGTCTTCTTCAATACCATTGAGGGATCAAGGAAATTCAGCATTTGACTAGACTATTATAATTATTTTTAGTTAAGGTAGCAAAAGACGGTTTAAGCTTAATTCCCTGTGGTTTTGAGTATCCAAGACTTAGATCCTTCAAAGCACTCTAAACAAGCCATGCTGCGGCACTTACAGTCGCCTCTGGGTACAAATTCAGTTTTCTGTGGACGAGATTCAACTGTGAACTCACTATTTATCCTTTGTGTTCTTTGGTTTGCTTTATAATTCTTAATAGATTAAGCTGTTTTAATATGTATCACAAATTGGGTGCTATCCTTTAGCAAGACTGAGCTTTAACTGCAACTGTAATGCACATACATGTATATATGAATTTATGATCTGAATTTAACATACTACAACAGAAATATTTAAAACACTAAAAATTATAACCAAACACTTATTTTCCTACCAAGAATCTATGCTAAAAAGATGCCAGTGAGTGCTATTTAATTTTGCTTATTAGATTTAAATGAAAGAAACATTCCTCTGGATTCATTACAGTTAGCTCTTTATTCCTATGGAGTGGAAAAGTGCCACTTAAAACTTTCAAATCTTTGGACAGCTAGTGAGCTCTGCTGAATTATTTTCAGCACTTCTATTTGTCAGAATTTTTGCTAAAATTAGTATTCCTCATTGCATGCTATGGAATACTATGTCAACAGCTGTGGTTTTATCTTTTGGGTTTTTTCCCCTACTTAACTGAAGTCTAGTTCATGGCAAGTTCTGTGAGAATTGTGACAATTGGACTGAGGTGCTTAAGTCCAAGTGTATCTACTTTAAAGAGAAAGATTATCCTCTATTCACATCCAACAACAATTCTAGCAATTAGCTTGTAGAAGTCAGTAACAAGTGATAGATCACTATCTTCAACAATTTCATTCCAGGACTATTTTGAATTGTTGTGGTTTCTGAAAAGGAATAACAGATTTTTTTTAAAAAACAATTTACTTTTATGTGAGAAGGAGTGTTAAACTTGTAAACTGTGAACTTTGATACAAAACAACACCTGAAAAGTGCAAACCCATGAACAAAATGCTATCATCCGGTAATATATACAACTCAAACACTTGCAGCCCAGGTTGTTAAGGTCATATAAATGCCAAAGGTAGAGACAGGCATTTTTAAAATCACTGCTTAACTTACTTGCCTAATTCCTATTGACTGAAAAGTCTACACTTTTTGGTGATCAGCTAAATGCCTGTCTGTATCTTTAAGTTTTAAAGTGAACTTAAAAGCTGGTGTATAGTATGGTAACAGAATTTTCACAAATTCAGCTTCCTGTTCCTGAATAGCACATCTGTGCCATGCAAAGGACTTTGCCTTTAGAAACAGACACTTGGCAATCATCTTCCACTATTACACAGGCCTGACCCATCTCCTCTTATTCTGTGAGAAAAGACAATCAAGATCTAGAAATGTTTGCTGGAGCGGGAGGAGGTGGGGGGCTGGAAGCCCATGCTGGCCTCTGGGGTTTCTCAGTGGACGATGTACAGCACAACTGCATCACCATGCTGCTGCATGGATGGATAGTTACATAGCATTGCCAAATTTTAATAATGGACATTTAACAACTGGGACAATTCAGAGAATGACCTTTCAATTTAATTAAAGCTGTAAAATGGCTTCACATTTCTGGGATTAACCTTTTTAGATGGAGACACATGTTCCAGAAAGGGATTAGAGTACATATGAATAGTCTCTCAATTTAGAAACTAAGCAGCTGTAAAAAGTAAGTTACAATTTCGAAACATAATTAAACTGGTCGACTGTATAGTTTCTTATGCTGAATTTTAAATGATACTAAAATATTGCAATATTTTGAGTCACTTAAAAATCTGCTCAGTGTAACATGATTATGTTTTCCAATACAAAATTGGTTGCTGACATTTACTTCAAAAAACCCACCTGACTTGTTTTGGGAGTGGGTAATTTAAATATAATTGACAGTAAGATCCATTTTAACTTTGCATTAAATTGCATCAACCTTATTGCAAACATAAGCTTGAGATTTCCACATTTCACTCCCTCACTAGCTATTGAAATGTCTCAAGTTAGAAGTATGCACTGATTATTCGTTGACTTACATTAAATATAGGGTACATAAGAAAAATCTTAGCATGTTTTTTTTACAGGGCACCCAACTAAAATCTTTACAAAAGATAATTATCCATTCTTCAATGTAATAGACACAGATGTCACTTTTATAAATGTACCCTTATGTTCACTCGCCAATAAAATAGTAAACAAATCAAATTTTAAACCATTTTTTATAAATTATTAGAGTATTTTTACTGACACTCTCCAACAATGTACAAAAATAATACTACAAGAGTACCAATCAGTCTGACCTACCCCTCATTTCACAGAAAAGTAGAGGTTATGGAAGGATGTTCTTGTAATTAATCATCACTGTAGATGTCTCCTGCAAATGGTAGGTGTACGTGGCTGCCCGTGACGTTGGGAAGTCGAGAGAGATCAGGCAGGTTCTGGATGCGTGACCTGAGTTCTTTCCGTACTTGGGACACTCTGGCTAGCTTGCGTTTGTACTCCTGTAACACAGAAGAATTCAACATGAGACTCTTTTGCTAATACCATCCCTACTACTTGACATTTTCTAAAGGGAGTGAGTTAGATGAGTAAACATCCATTAATAAGTGAGAACCCAGAGAACTGAATATTCTGGTGGCAGAGGCATCAACTCAAGCATTTTCTCAGTACCTGACTTCAGAAGCATAGCCATGGGATTTTTTTTTTTGCTTTGAACGGTAAGCACATAAACAGTAAATGGGGAAGACAATCCTAGTTAACACAACTACATGCTCCTCTCCATGTGACTAGTAGAATGGGATTATTCTTAGAAACTTTATTAAGCATAATCAATACACATACCCTGCTATCGCTCACTAAGTACAGGGCTATAAAATTACCAGTGTCAAAGAAGTTACTTTCAACTCATACCAAAGAGACTAAAAACCAACCAAATGCCACCTAACCAAGCATGCTGATCAGCCCCACCAAACTGACCAATTATAAGTATTTTGCATTAATTTTTATAGTAAAAAACATATTGTATCAGTATTATGAATCTAACCCTGAGTTTTCAGAAACCATTTGAATTGGGAACTGAAGATTTCCACCTGTGTTGGAATGCAGGTTCAAGCCACTAATGATTCATATAGTTTATGAATATGAGGCACTTTTCACATGAAATAACACCACGCAAGATAAAGTATTTAACACTGTAAACCAGAATAAACCAAACTGCCAGAATATTGTTAGTTCTCACCTATTAAGAACACAAGACATAATAGGGAAGAATGTCAGCTTGTATAAAATTAAAACAGTTATTCCAAAATTTAGGAAGATTAGGGTACAATTTACAAGAATATTTACATTTCAAAAACTTGGAAACACATTTCTTTGGAGAGCAGAAGAGACTAAGTATTAGCAGGCAAAGCTTCACTTCATAAAAATATACTGTAATTAACAATACATCAAATAGAGATGCTTTCTACCACAGCTGTAGGTTTTGCTGCAGCTCAGGAATGGCTGGAAATAACAAGAAATAGTTAACCCACAACATGGACAACCAAGATCTCATGATTATAAGCACTTCTAAACAGTATGGGGAAAAAAACAACCTATATCATCCTGTGAAAGTGCCAAATATGAACACCTGAAAGTTCCAGCAAGTATAAAACCACTATGCAAATGTCTATAGAACACATCGTACTATTTATAAGGTCTAAACATAACTTCTGAACTTTTTCTATATTGTTAATAGCATGGAGTAAAAATGAAGGGCAATAAGAAGATTTTTTAGTAGTAGAACCCAATACAGTAGTGCAAATGTTAAATACCTGGGGCATGATCAAGATTATTGGATAAGGTCCAACACACATTAAAACAAAGATTGTGACTATTAGCAGCAGTGTAACCTTTTACCAAGGGCAGTAAGAGAACCAAGAGAAATCTTAAATTCTTCATGAGAAGGTAATGCATAATAAAAAATAGTAACTAAATCTTTACATAGAAAAAGAGAGAAAAGCATGCCTGAATTAGGATCATCAATACCTTGATATGCAGTCCTGAGTAATGTGCTCTAGGCAATCCTGGTCTTAGCAAGGGAGCTGGACTAGGTGATCTCTAGAGGTCCCTTCCAACTCTGACAATTCCATGAGTCCATGATATCATTTATATTTAGAAATTAAATATTACATACAGTTCAGAGTCTTATGAGATACTAATCACAGTGACATTACAGATGCCTAGTCAGCAGACGTGTAAACACTTGGTGACAGTACACAGGGCAGAGTAGCGCTCCTTTTATGATACACGACTCTTACAACAACAAAATCTTACAACCACAAGTCTTGTGGTCCTAGGAAAATCATCACTTGCTCACACATGCCCAAAAGATTCTCTCTGGTGCAAGTGATTTCAAGGAGTGGCTGTGGAAATGAAGGGCTGTATCTTGATACTGTATCCTTACAGTACTGCCCAAAGGCTATACGTGTTTCATATCTAATATTACAGCAGTATCCAGAGGCCTCAGCGAGCTGATTCTGTGTGAGAATTATAGCCCTTTGCCAGCATGTAAAAAGACAATAACAGAATACGTCTTGCTCTTTGCTCTTTTCACTATTCATTTTAGCTCAGATTGCAGAGATATACTTCTGACTGTTATTTCAGGGAATAGATTTTAATGTCAGTGGAAAAAAAATGGGTTTCGTTGTTTAGTAAAACAGTCTGGCAATACACAGAACACTAGATAACCAGAATCGCTATTTTCAGAAGCGGGATAGCTGGAGATTGAGCACTGGGCAATGAGGGCTTTGAGCAAGCTTGAAGCCAGGAGACCTGGGCTCCAATGCGAAAGGTGTATTGCTTAACAGAACAGGATAAGCAGAACTAAAAGAAACCCAAAATTCTTAAAAGATAGTAACTATAAAATCATTCCAGCAGATAATTCTTGTAAATGGTGTTTGTAATAGCTGAATCCTGACCAAGTTCATTCTCTGTCAAAGAATGTGAAGCAGCAAATCAGCCTCCTTTCAAAGCACAGTGCAAGGCAAATACAAACAGACCACACTTAGCAGCTATATTCTCTCATGACTTCAATCCAAAACATGAAATGTGCTTTAAATTAGATTGCCAGTTGCTTGACTACATTAAAATTCCCCCTAGCTGATAACAGATCATTTCCATAGTAACATCACATTTCTGACATCCAGCATTTTCCATATAAATTTTGCCTGGGACTTGCTGACTAGTGAAGTATCAGTTTGATCAATATTATTGACAGTAAGCTCCTTTTCCTCAGTAAGAAAAATATTCTCATAAATTCGGTCTCCCATATAATAGTCTTCTTTCTCTCTCCAAAACCTTTAGCACAACGTACACTTTCAGGGAGTCAAAATTTGTTCTTTGTGCCTTCTCGCAAATAGAGATCTCTAAGATCTGTTCAAGGTTTTCACTATAAAACTAGAGTAGATAAAAAATTACATATGGTCTTATAGTACATTATATTATTAATGCAGTTTAAAGTACAAAATGCAATTTTAATACAATTCTGGTAATCCAACCAAAGCCTATAAAACCTGCAACTACAGATTAGATGTCTGTGACTATCCTCCCCCACAAGTAGAAAGATTATTCATGTGATCCAGAGCACCTAATTTTCCATGACACTCTCAAAACCATTCTAGAAATTACTGGAAATGTCTAGTTTTCATGACTGGTATGCAAGTTCACCAGAGGACTGATTTTCAAGTCAGTGACTTAGCAGTTTGAAGGAATTTTCCAAAGGCCTGCTATTCAGTTTGATTCTATTTAAAATCACTAGTCACTTCTCAAAAGGGTTTGCTTATGTATTTTTAAGGCTGCCACTATACTCCTGGCATTACCTGAGCAGTCCCAGACCACTGGAATACAAGTATCAAGTACTCATTACATGTAGAGCCTCTATTATTTTACCATAATAGCATGCACATGTATCTACAAGTTCCTTCAGTGTGTATGTTGAGAGTGTGACTTAATTATAGCAGAGGAGTGGGAATGGGGATATCTAGATATTATTTCTGATATTGTTGCTGTATACTATACAACCAAGTAATAGTTTAGCCATATTGTTGACACTTCTAACTGTAGAAATCCTCATGGAGAATTTCTATTTCACTTTCATTACGTTGATTTAAGACGCACTTCAAATTACCCTTGGGTAAACGAGGCAAGATTCCAGCTACTTACTTCAAACAGTCAAGGACAGGCAGAAGTATGATGTTTTCTTTTGCTGCACTGAGCATAATTTGCATTACTTGCTACCTGTGGAGAACCTTACTCTTGGGATATATAGGCAACCTGATGTACGGAATTAAAGTCTCTTCATTTTTTTCAGTAGTCTAAGACAACACTACTTTAAAGCAATAATTTTTTCTACTTCCAGTCATAAAAGTGGGTTTATGAGATAATTAGAAGAACTTATTTTGCTCATTAGAATCCCACTGATTAGTACTGTTTCCATTACTTGACAGTGTAGAATATGGCCACTTTATGAAAGCAATGCTAACAACATATGGATTCTGCACCTAGATTAATAGTAATTCTTTAATCAAGTAAGCATGACAAAAAAAGCCAAATGAATTTTGATTAGACACTATAACCATCATGAATAACAAAGATGCAGACAGGCCAAACTGCTTGTGTACTGCAGAGGATATTTCCCTTCCAACTGAAATAGATCTTAACATAGAGCTTCTGCAATTAATGTAGAGATGTGCAAAAGCTAAACCAACTTGAAATTTCATGGATCTGCTTTACCTTTACAACATCAATAGGATTTTGAACCATTGTCTGATCACTAAGGCTACAGCATAAATCAAAATAGTGCATGGCAGAAAATGTATAGCAGAGCGAAAGAAACAAAGTCTGATTCCAAAGCAAGAATAAAAGGCTTCCAGAAAACACAAATACTTAATCTGCACCCTTGTTAGGTACAGAAGAAAAGGTAAGGTAGAATTAATACTCTTAATAAAGAAAAACAAAACGCAAAAGGCTTAAAAGGCTTTTAAGGTGTTGAGGGAATGTGTGTACATCAGCATGCATGATCTGTACATATATTGTATTTAAAACTGAGATATCTGACATTTTAGGTCTGTTCCAGCCTTCCTGTTTCAAGCGCAGACAACTTAACACAGGAAACCGTGTCCAGGAGTGAAGACTTCTCCTGTGCTGTATCTCCAAAAGCACAGAAACCACTGGAAATATTCAAAGGCTCAGACGAAGGCAAATAGCATGTGATACCCTGCTATCTAGATTCAGAAGTTCAGAAACCCAGTATTTGTTTATAGACTCCACCTTGTTAGAATCTAGTGCTTTACCCAGTCTGGGTATTCAGCAAGAAAAACTGACAACTACACTTGGAGCAATCAGATGAGCCTCACTATCACTCTGGAAAACAGATGAGCACAGTTAAATTTTGTGCTGCCTTTAAAAAAATGGCTACAGTATTAGAAACTCCTCAACTTGTCTGCAAATGAAGCAACAGGAAGCAATGAACTCAGAAGATTGAAACCCACAAATTAGATTAGTGACCATCTGGGGACAACTTAAGTAAGTGACTTTGTCCACCTGAATCAGCTGTTGTGCTGTGGTACAGACAGGAATGTACTGCAGATCTTCAAAGCATAAATTTCTTGGTGCAGCAGCAGTGAATAGGAACAAGGCATTTTACTGGGACCTTTCCCATCTGAAGGGTGATTATCAGAAACATGAAATCCTTCACAATGGTCACAAACTATTATTCCCATTCCTCAAAAATGCAATTTCTTTGTCTAGCTCCTTCCAGCCTAAACCTGGGTCTCGAATCTCATTCACCCCAGTCTTGACTCCTGTTCTCCATCTCCTTTCCTTGAACGCTCTTCCTAGAACCAATCTCTTTGTCCAGCAAGGCTGTTCAATGCCCCTCAGACTCCTGTCACACCTGTATCCACATCCGATACAAATGCTCATAACTATTTTTTGTCGAACTGTTCCCATTCCTTTCCTTCCTGACTCCGTATCTGAGTTCCTCTCTCTCCAATTCCGGTCCGAATTAATCACTTTGTCTGTAGTTTTGGCTGCACCTGGTTCCAGTTCCACTTACTTTCACCAGTCCTACACTGTCATGTCTCTATCACCTCATAGCAGTTTTTTGCTTCTATTCTTTTAGTCCAAAGGAACTCCAGTTCCTCCAATATCATTCCTACATGATGTTATGCTTCCCTGGCCAGTCACTCCCTTTCTGCTCTGCCATTCGATCTCCTGTTCTTTATTGTAATGTCTAGTCCTGGATCCCTTAATCTCTGCAGCCCCTGATGCCAAGTTCTGAATTCAAACCCATCATCATGGAAGAAGTTATCTCCTCTCATGTCAGATGCTTGACTCGTGGTTAGCCCAGAGAACTGTACACAATTGTAGAAGTCGCAATTGTAGCAGCTTTCTTTATCTCAAGCTGGAAAACTCTCTGGCAGAGCAGCTCATCATGGAAATTAACAATGTTTTAAGAAATCTCTGATGAGCATATCATCATAACATAGTTTGGGTTAGAAGGGACCTTTAAAGGTCATCTAGTCCAACCCCCCTGCAATAAGCAGGGACATTTTCAACTAGATCAGGTTGTTCAGTGCCCTGTCCAACATGAACTTGGAATGTTTCCAGGGACAGGGCATCTACGACCTCTCTAAGCAACCTGTTCCAGTGTTCCACCACACTCAACCAAAAAAATTTATTCCTTATTCTAGTCCAAATCTGCCCTCTTTTAGTTTAAAACTATTACCCCTTGTCCTATCACAACAGGCCCTGCTAAAATGTCCCCATCCCTCCTGTAGGCCCCCTTTATGTACTGGAAGGCTGCTACAAGGTCTCCCCAGTGGCTTCTCTCCTCCAGGCTGAACAACCCAAACTCTCTCAGCCTGTCCTCACAGGTCAGGAGCTCCAGCATCCTGATCATCTTCATGGCCCTCCCCTGGCTCCACCTGAACAGATATTAAAAGTAAAATTTTTTCCAAAGGCTTGTAATTGCATTAAATTATGGTTGGTTTTCACTAGTATATTGAAATACACATGCCCCTCACAGAAAGAAGGATTTCCCCATTCCGTAATACTTTGAGAAAGAACATGAATTACACCATCTCAAAGAAACAGTAATTTTTAAAGAATGTCTTATTACACTGGTCCTTAGTTTAATTCTTGAAGACTGTGTTGGCAAAAAGTTGGTTAATATTTTGGAAAGTTAAAGAAAAAAGATTAATAAACTTGTAAGTTTAATTACCAGGCTTACTTAGTTTATATTTACTTCCATTCTGTCATAAAAGGTTCACAGTGATGAATATTAATTTATAAAATAAATTGCTATTTAAAGATTGATTTAATTAGAGAATCTTTATGGGACAATGCATAATTTAAAGTGTTTCAGGATGGCAGATAGGAGCAGCTCGAAGGAAAGATGCCTGCTTGAGGCTGAATTTGGTCTCCTTATGCTTTATTATCCAATACAGCATCTTCATCTAGTTGAAAATTTAGCCATTACAATAATCTCAAAGCTACACACTTCAGGAGAGGCTTAAATTACACTGAGTTCTTGGGTTTCAAATTTTGGCTGAAGGAATGAAGTTTTGGAGAACTAATGATAAGCGATCAGGCACTTCAGAACAATTCTGAGCAACTGTGCTCAAACAACTATTGAAGTTCATACTCTATACCGACACATTTACAAGGGATAAAGCAGAACAGTTTTGAAAACAAGAATAAAGAAAATAAATTGCTGCAACTTAGAGACAGCTTCTTGAAGCTCCACCTATTTGCAAACGATGCAAAGGAAATCCAAATTAAAGGATATCAGGTTTCAATTTTAAAGCAATCTACTAATGAAAAAAATTAATGGTCTCTTACAAAAAGCACACGTTTAGCAATGCACTTAAGAACAGTTGTCAGGCTCAAGTATTTACTTACTTATCAGCTGAACTGTAAAAATTGTGTGTCAGACATATCCCTCATCTCAGACAACACTTGCCTGCAGGTCACTGCAAGCGTTAGTTCCAACTTCACGTTCCACACGTGAAACTCATCTTTCTAAATACCAAGCCACAAGACTTTGATGTTCATCATTTAAGAGACAAATGGACATCTGAAAGTATGAAAATTCTGTAAAGCCAAGACTACACATAACTATTTTGAAGGTGAGAAGTGAATCTGAGAATGAAAGTATCACTGAAGGCCACTAGGTAGGAGATCTACCTATAGCTAGCCAAGAAACAACTGTTTCAGACCCTTTTCTTCAGTCATAGACAGATCTACATAAAATAGAAGCAAGAGACCCAGTTCTACTGTAGCAAGGCTAAGCAATAGTAACAGTGTAATGCAAGCAGCAGCGAGCTTAAAGCAGGGTAACGTATCTAGCTTTTGCAACTGCAGTGTAGAGCTACTCAGTGTTAACCTGTGAGTAAGAACAAAAATGAGTGAGAAGTCTTTGAATCAGAAGTCTTTTATTGACCTGAGACTGGGTATTAGCTGTTTTGAAAGTGAAATAAATAAAAATAATACAGACACAGGATCTCAACTTTCTGCTACAGGTGAGCCCAGGCTCTTGACCTTGTTCATTTAAGTAACTTTAAATGACTAAAAAGTACAGGTCTGTCTGGGCAAAAATGCTCTTGGACATTCTGAACAACCTCTTCATACTAATTTAATATGATAATTTTATAATTATCAGTATTTATGTATTTTATTTTCCGAGTTGGTAAATGACTCCTATCCAGTCTGAAGAAAGCACTGTGAAGGATAACCACGTTACAATTCCAGAACACTCTTACCTGAAGAGTATGTGGCTATTTCTTCAAGAGATTTTTCTAAAAATGGGTCTCAAAATAAGCCAAATGTGAGGGGGTCACCCAATGTGCGTACACTCCAATAAAATTTATCAGCTAGACAATTTTAAATTACACTTGTCAACTCATTCCCACAATTTCATTAAGTAGGTTGAAGCATCCATTTTAGAGATGGATTCTAAAGAAGAGGATTTAGTTACAGCTCAAAGATAAGCAATCACAAGCCTGATCTGCTTCAATGGTAGTTGAAAGTGCTTAGTGTCACTTGAGAATTAAAACTATAGTTTATGTGACTAATGAGAAATAATTATCTGTGTAAGTCAAACTGTTGATAAGTTCCACAGTAATTTTGTTTTTCTCTCCTTTCTTGAGTGTGAAATATATACTTCAAATACAGTGGTCATTGATGGGAATGGGAGTGTGAGAAAGGTAAGCCTGGAGAGAGAGAACTACATAGCAGCAACAGATATTCAGACTTACTTCTAGAAACTGCCCTTCATGGGACAGCTAGGAGTTGGCAAAATTGCAGGAGTATCTCCAGTGAAAACTCTACTATGCATGAAGCAAGCAAACAACCGCACCCCTTCTACAGCCAAGGAGAAAAATCTTTATTTCCTAACACTGCACATAGATACACGTTCTATCATTTTTAAAAAGTGCTCTCTACCCCCTAGTTTTCAAATATTATGAGAAAGTTTTGCATAAGGTAAGCAATACCAGTACAGAACAATTACAAGAAAAAAATCACAACATAAATGTTGCTTATCAAACAACCAATATCAGGCAGCAAATCTGGCACGCTCACCCATTTTTGGCATTATTTACTCAAATCTGAATAGCTCAAATAGGTCGTTTTATTTTATAATAAAAAGGGTGTAAGAAGAGGTTGTCAGGGCTGAAATTATGAGCAACCAGAGAAGAAAATTCTAGAGAGAAAGCAGAACATAGAGCAAGTAAACAACATTAAAAAGAACAAGGAAAGACTGTTTTTCCAGAGGTTTTCTTTCCCATTATGAACTATTTTCCTCTCAAAAGCCTACAGCTTGCAATAACCCCACTAATGCACACTCTTCTGTGAAAAGAAAACATGTATCAGAGGTTAGCAATCATTTCTACCTAAAATGTCCTAGCTTTTAAAAGCCTCTTTCATCCATTCAAGCCACCTGTATTTCATTAAAAAGGTCTTTAAAATTATTATCCTGCCTTATATAGAAGCTCCGAGAGTATCTGTGTGCTTTTTTGTTTTTATGTCTATATTTCTGTCCAGTTGTGGATGAAGTTACCTTGGAAGATCAGGTCATCAGAAGAACATAGTAAGTTCAACGTTGTTCAACTAATTTATTACTAAGATATTTACAAATGAAATAATGAATAATTCAGCAGACAAATAACAGAGGAAAAATTTAAATAATGTAAAAAATTCTTTCATTCTTTCAATTTTCACCCTATTTTTTTATTAAATGTGTAATTTTGGAATGGAAGGGAACAGAGGGATGAATCACTGTTGGCAAAGTACAGCATTTCAGATATTCCTGATAAAGATTCTAATGGCTGAGATTTCAGACCAATCAGCAGGCACCTATAAAATACCTAAACACAGTTAACTCTTCTTTATCAGTTCCTTTACTGTACACCCTAAAATAGTTACTTGGATTTCCACAGTGTTGAAAAAAATGGAATCGCACAAAGTAGCAAACCAATTCCCTGTTTTGCCACGTGCTTCTTGCATGTCAGTATGCAAGTCACCTAGGTGCATTTTTACCAGGTAGATTACCCTGGAGTTTTTTTTTGTATAACAGACACTCCAAATTTGTCTTACTCATACAAAATCCACTCTCAAAACTCGATACTGTTTTAAATCTGTATCAAACGTTCCAGAGAAAAACTCAGTCTCAACTTCCATTTGTACAGGTTAAAATAAGAACCTAAAACCTTTTTAACATGTTAGTTTTCCTCACAGTATCTCAGGAAAGTAGGTGGGTTTTATCTGATTTGATGTCCAAACTACAAAATAATTACATGTGTCTCATTCCACTGATGACAGTGATGACCTGCTTCAAATTCCTTGAGAAAACAAGACCAAGTCAAACCACCAGAAGAACTCCTCCCCAAAGTCATTCATATGTAGGATGAAATCTGCAACTGTGTAGGGCATACTTCTTTATGTTTCCAGATCAACTGAACTTTGGAGAACATTCATAGTGCAACATGGCAAAAGCTGCATGATGCAGCATAAAAGCATCCCAAGTACTCAAATATCAGAAGAAAAAATTATATTAGACACACATGTACTATGAAAAAGCAGGCAACATGCTTTAAGAAATAAGTATGTACGCAGCAGCATAACAGAAAGGTTTTCTGCCACTAAACATTTTGCAGGCTGTGTAGAACACGTCTCCTGCAGAAATTGCTTAAATGCAAGTTTGGACTTCAAAGCTGTCGGAACTGTACAGTATCCCTCCCTCCCACTGCAGCACAAAGGGCCTGCCTGCTACCCCTCTCAACAGCTCACCTACGTTTTTCACTGATAGCTTTGTTGTTATTGGAGCTGTAAGGAAATTCAGTATTTTGCAGCAAAATTCTCCTACTGAAACTTGGGCAATGGCTCTTGTGCAGAAAATAAATTGGCTCTGAATCTTAAATCACAAAATACAATTATGATTTTTTAAATTAACAAAAATATATTTAAATGCTCGGTCTTTATCAATTACACTGAAAAATGCAAATCTGGAGTTGTGCTTAGCATTTTATAGCTGAAGATAGCTAAAACCTAGAATATACATCTCAGTCTTTATTACTTTTGAGTGTTTTTAAAGAGTAGCTTCTGTAAACTCTCCTGTTCTTTTAGTTATTACTTAACTGTATGTTAGCTATTCAGACACCAAAAGACAAGGAATACTTACAGGTTAACACCAAAATTGAAGTTCAAGTGCTCAGGATAATTCTACTACAGCCCACACACAGAACTACCCGCAGAAGCCTGAGAACTATTGCTTACCACTTAACAGAAGCATAAAGCTAAAACCTACAGCTGCAATTTATTGTGTACAATTTTTCTGATCATGTTGCAGGAAAAGAACACCAATTTTCCAGTGACTACAGCAGCTTCTATCCAGCAAGTCTTCAAGGATTTGAGGCTAGGACATTTGCCAAGTTGTACGTTCATACGTAGAGCACGAAGGACAGGAACAGAATAAAATAGATGCTCCAAGTCAGGACAGCGACAGGAAGCTTCTCTATCTTGAACTGTAAGATTGGATGGGGGGAAAAAGCTAATAATCATATAAACTTCAAAACAAAAATTTTCAACTACTTGGCTTGAAAGCAGTTACATAATCCTTTGGAGTCCAATCTTAGTAACACTAATTAGCCTGATAATAAAGTAGCACCCCTCCAGCTCTCAAGGATCAGCACTAAGTGTAACAGTTCTACTAGAGTGTGGGTTGGGAATAAAGGAAGATAGTGTTCCACAAGACTGGCCTGGATTCTTCTCTCTGCATAAGGCAGAAGACACTAATGAAGACACAACTTTATTGCCAGGAAGCAATAAAAACAGAAAAACAAACAAACAAACAAAAAAAAACAACAACAACAACAACAAAAAAAAAAAAAAACACAAAGAAGTAGTGGTATAAAGACTACTTTCTGGAGGATGGCCTTCTTACATTAAATTTCTTGCTGCTGTCTGCATTTGAAGACAGCACTATGGAACAAGAAGAAATCCAATAAATCATGAATTTTTAGTCCTTGAGAGGAACACGTCTGAAAAAGTTCATGCAGTGTCCACCAGAACCAAACCAGTGTGCAGTAACTGTACTTTCTACTTCGGGTTTGTTACCTGCATCGCTGCGCTTTATTCCACAATCCTTCAACCTTAGGATTAAAAGGCTTTGAGACAACATTTCTGAGCAAGAACACCTGATTTCTTCCCCAGGTTAGTATATTATAAATAGGGACTTTCCACTCCTACATGTTCAAATAATGCCACAGCTAAGCACAGGAATCATGTTTTGGTACAGAGAGCAAATTAATAGGTATACATGTAAACAGAATTTAATTCTTTCTACAGAGGTTACGTCCTATGCCAAATGATGGGTTTCTCCACTAGAAATGGCACTCAACTCCCTACATTATGTCTGATAGCAAGCACAAGAAATGTCTGGCTTTCAAGATGGCATGCTAAATTGTTTTGCTTAACACACAGCGTATGCAATACTAATGACAGCTGTACAGATTCTAGATCCAAATTGTTTAAAACTAAACGTTGTTTGACATACCATCAGTTTAAAAAATAACAGCACCAACAAAAATCATCACCAAGAACAACAAAAAAAAAAGTTTTTCTAGGACAGAAGGCAGAAAATGTGAAAAAAAACAAAAACATGATTTACTGGCATCCATGTAACATCTGTCTCTCATGTCGGTTATAATGTAAACATAGACAAGTGAAAGACTGAAAAGGTACGGCTGAAAGCTACCCACTAAATATCTGCTTAACTAAACCCCTGCTTTTTTTTCCTGGATGCCAAATGATTATCAGTATCTGGGAGGCCAAATCTCCAGAATACAGTTGGTACAATGGCACAGCTCACTTAATTTATCTATCAAATATACTGGCCTTATAAACAAGCCACAACCTTTTGACTACAGTTCACTATGGCTGACAGATGTCAATTACCTCCATCGTAAAACAGGTAACTCGAACCGGTAAATTTTAAGATGTTTCTAGAATAGGTATACCAGGTTTCACCTTGATACTCTGAGCCCTTAGGCAATGAATAGCACCAGATTCAGCTTCACTGTTGAGTCTTGATGTTTAGGACGGCAAAGATGAGGGGGAAGGAGGGGACAGAAGAGGAGATTCTGTATGAATGTTCCCTTGGTGACCGTTGTTTGAGAAGAAAGCGGAGTAAGCAACAGCACAGAAAAGACAAAGTAATGGGTCAGACTACAAATAGTGAACTAGGATGTGACGCAGGAAAATGACTGATTTCCTACATCCTGCCCTTCCAGAATCACTCCTCCTACTCTGGTAGTTACTAGCAACCTAGAAATAAATTACATTAAACTCTGTGTTTGAAACACTGCCAAGTGTAACATTTGGGGGAGTTATACCGTCTGCTCAGTCGTCTGTCTTCTACCCTCTTCATGATCAAAGGGCTCAGATTTATTGAGACTGGAACAGCTCTGAGGCTAGTTTATAAAGAAGTTATAAGGAGCTCAGGGCACCACATAAAATCCCAGAACTTGTTTACAGGCACAACTCTGGAACAAACAAACAAGGTTGTCCCTGTATCTGCTTTGCTGCCTGACAACTTAAGTATTTGGGCCACAGTAAAACAAACCTTATTTGAATGCTACTGACTTAAAAAAAAAAAAAAAAAAAAACCAAAAACCAAACAAAAAAAAAACCAACCACCACCCAACCCAACAACAAAAAAACAACACCACACCACCAAAGGATGAAAATAAACACATAATTAGGAATGGAAAGACCCAAATGAGAACCTAACATTTGAGGATGTAGAGCAAACCTCTACTACAGTTAGATGTAAATATTCCTCCTCCAGCCTTCTTCATATTATTTTATTGCTATTTTTGACATGTTGTTAATGTGCTATTTTCAGAATTGGCTTCAAAATTAAAACGTTTTGACCTCAAAGCTCAAGTGCTTATCTCCAACTTACAGTTCTGTGCCTTTCAAAACTTGACTCTCTCCCTCTTGCAATGCAATTAACAAAGCAGCCACTATGCATTTCCTACCCCCAAACTCTCCATGAAGCAGAACTTAAAAAACATTGCATGTGCTGATTGCAAAACTGGGTCTCTGCAGCTGGTTTACAGGACCTCAAAGATGGAGCAGCATACAGAAGTCTGGTTTGAATGCATGGTGGGGAGAATAAACAAAACCCAAAACACAGAGGGAAACATTTAACTTGCAGGCAGATCAAAGGCTTAATTTTACAATGATTTCTATCTATTAGCTAACACTGGCCTATAAAAATCAAAGACTCACAGAACAGCTTTAAAGAGTTTGGAACTTGGGTTAAATCACAAAATACTGACTAATACTCTAGCCCTCTAGTGCATGTTTACTGTAACTCCCGTAACTGTTTTAAAACAGATGTAGTATTTTTCCGACTTTTCAGTCTTCTTCCTCACTCCCACTTACAAATGATGTGCACACTACGGCAACCAACCCAGCTATGGACAGAACTAATCACTTTCACACTGAGAAACCAGTTTCATTCAGGGAGGTAATAGGGCCAGATAATGCTGTTAACAGTAGTTTCTCTACTCACAGTCCTTATTTTGTCCACTAATAAAAATGTGAAATGTATTTGTCTCCTACATTCACTAAACTTTCTGCCTAAAAAGTCACAGTATATTCCTCTCCTGCCTGTACCCCTCAAAAATGCCACCCACTTGCTTAAAAAGGAGTATTTTTAACTTGGTAGTGTAGAAGTGTGGAGAAACAAGTAACAAGTTCCATTTTGACACATAGACAACAAAGTGTTCCAAATACCCCTATTTAAATATGTACCACCCTATTTCAAATATTGAAGCTCTTCTTCAATTTGGAAAAGTTATGACAGCAGATTTTTCTTCATTTTCTTGATAGAGCAGTGTACTTTTTTGAGTAACTGTGAAAAAGGTTGGGGTTTTTTTAGGTTGCTTTTTTTTAATTAATTTGAATTCATAATATATTTCTGAATTATCAAACCACTGAGAATTCAGGACCCGCTGGGAGGTGAATTTCACAGAAGAAGAAAATTAAACAGAAAAGTGCTTTTGTGAAAAACAAACAAGAAATGAACCTAAGAGTGAATCAGGCAAGAAAATAAGGCAGTTAGTGATGTGAGAGGGCAGCTCAAAACACTGGCTCTTCATACTATTAGTTTCAGGGAAATAATTTTTCAATTCCATTATCACATGCCAATATTTTACACCCTCAATACTATGATTTGTTTAAAACAAGGCAGCACAGAGGTAAAATGATGTTAAGTGAATGGTGAAGCTATCTGACTCTCATAAAGAAACAGCTAAATGTCCTAACTCCACCCAATAATTATCCCAATTCTTTAATCCCACAGTAACTCCCACCCAGTGTGCCTCTCCAACTCTCCCCTCCCCATCCCAGTATCCTTTGATGTCTTCTACATTGGCCAACTAGTGTTCTGGCAAAGAGCGGCAAAGGTCATGGCTCATCCCATGCTGCACAGACCGACCAGATAGCAGAATGAAGGGAGAAGAGGTACTGAAGCTTTCCTTTAGCCCTCTCTTCTACCCACTTAGTCACAAAACTGACTTTATCAAACTTTTAAGGAACTGAATTATTTTTAAGATTGTTTCCCTGTCAAGTAAAAGGAGGATAGACTGGCAGCACGACTTCAGTCGAGTCTCCTGAGAAACCCCACTAGCACAATACCTATAAAGCATGTATAATAGCAATTTAATCTCCCCTCCTCTGCCAGTAGTAGCTGAGAAATGTTATAAATATGTTTTTCCTTCTCTAACAGAGTCAAATTAATGCATTTTTTATCTCAGTGATACATCCTCATACTACATTAGTAGAAAGAAATTCTAAGACAATGGAGTCAATTTACAAGATTTATACATCATCTTGAGTTATTTCCCTACATTTTGTTTCTCCTTATTTCCATTATTTTTAGTCCACAGCAGTCCAGATTTTGGCAGTGGAAAAACTTTACCGAGAACTCCAAAGCAGTATTCTTTTGGCAAAACTGGAAAACGTCACAACTGTTTCAGCCTGAATGCAGAAAAAGTACTCTGGCCATTCCTTTCACCTAGAATTAAATCTTAAGGCAAGTACAAGGAGCACTTTGCACCCCTATCAGGTGATGATGAAAATTCCTGTGACAAATAACTTCTCTCATTTCTGTCTTTCCACAGCTAAGAAACTAATTCCCACCACAGACGTAGAATACATTGTTTCCTCATTGCCACTGAAATAACTCTCCCAACTGCTCTCTTCCATCACACCCCCCAGAATAACTCATGCATATAGCTTCAACAGTCAGTAATGACTGCTGGTCTTTTCACATTGTCCTTAACCATATTTTAATTCATAACTTCCAAGTCCTTTCCCCCCCCCCAGACATCTGTACCATACTCCTCTCAAACAGGAAAATCGAGGTATGAAGAAAATAATCCAGCTTCTAAACCAACGCATTTAAAATAAGGTGCTGGAAAAATAAATAAGAGCTCGTGTGTGTAAACATATATGATCATAAATCTCAGCTTCCAATTCCAATCAAAGGAAGAATGAATACTTCTACCAGGTTCTGTAACATCACATAAAAGCTCTGCAGTACATGCATTGTGTGTGTTTTGATATGGAGGTAAGCCTTCTGGATTGGCTTCTCCAATGAAAGCAGAATTCATCTTGGGGATTCATCTTCAGGCTCAGGCTAGTATTAATCAGTTACTACTAGCTGAAAAGAACCATTCTTCAAAACTCTACATTTCACCTGTGAGCTGTAACAGAAAGATAAGGGTGTTTCTAAGAACTGGATAGCAGCCCAGCTAAGAGAAGCATTATTTCCCCTAACAGTTTTCAGCTTTTCTCAGCTGGTGCTCTACTGCTCCATGAAGTGGCTTACTACTCTTAGAGCTCTTTAACAACCAGGAACAGCCAGTTTTATAAAATGTTGGGATTTTATTTTTTGAACTGAATTCCCCAGGGTTACTATCCTGACTTAGACATCGGGATGCGATGGTTTTGATCTATAAAATTCAGATTCACTTTGAGTCCAATTGAACAGTATTTCTACCCTTTAAATTTAGCCCTTGCTGAAAAAAGACATAGCAGCTACTAACTTCCATGATCTGCTGCTTAAGCAGAGGTTACTTTAAAAAAGCACACTGAAGAGCAACTGGTGAAAAACCAAAAGAAAACAAACGAACAAAAAAAACACAAACCAAAACAAAACAAAAAAACACCTCACTACCATGATGTGTTAAAACTCCACCTGTTGGCTAGTGTTTGTCTACTTACTTGTATATTTATTAAGAACTCAATGGAAAATTTATGATTAAAAAAAAATGAAGGTGTCCTTCAGATCATCAGTAGCTATGTGGAAAGGGAACACAGACCATAAAAAAATATCTGAAATGGTCACAATAAACCTTGTAAATAGTTTAGTAGTACTGCCACATAAGATAATCACGAATTTAAACTAGGGAAACAAAATAGTTTTGATGGTTGACTAACAGAGCTCACCTATGAACTCATTCATTTTGATCCATATGAACTCAAATATGAAGACAGGATTATTAAAGCCAAAAATTACGTTTATCTCAGTTATGCACGTTTCATATGAAATCTTCAGTGTTCTTTTATTCTGTGATGTTTGTTTTACCCGTAACTGATGGACTTGGTAATTGATGTATTTCCTTCAAAAATCCACACAAAACATGGAAAGTGAACCGCCCTCACATACCACAAAACATTGTAGTATTCCGAAACAAGAATATTTCACTCCTAATGCAACTTTTTTTTGGTAAAATGCAAAGTTCTTTGTCATAGACACCACCTGCCCTTAATAATAGTTTGTGCCAGCTAACAATTCTTCCAGCAGGAACTTTACTTTCCCCTATGTTCATATTAAAATACAACTAGTAAAAAAAAGGGAATTCATTATTTCATTAACAGGCTCTGAAAACATCTGCCGGCCCAGATCATTACAGAAGTAGATAAATTATTTTATTATTAATATGGAGGACACTGATACATATGAGCACTTTGCCCAAGACCTACAGTAAATACATGTTTTGATATTTTCTTTAGTGCTGTCTCATAAACAGGTAGTTGCTGTCCACTTGTAGACTGTTTCCCTGCTGTCTACATTCAAATTTTTCAAAAAGCTAACAGCCCCATCCCCCTCTGCATGACTGCTACTACATTCTGCATCAGACTACACATATCACATTTTCTAACACTATGTTGGTTTTGAGTGAAAATATTAAGTTTGCAACTGAGATAGAATGAAATCTGCTTTGTGTTGTTTCAGCAAGGCTGAGAGAAAAAGTGAGCTGGTGTTCTAGCCATTTCTCTTCCTTCTTCTGTCAGACTCCTAGAAGTGCTTGTCTTCAGCCCTTCCACCAACCAGCCAAATCATTATTAAAAATGCATTATTAGAAACAAAAATTAAAAAAAAAAAATATCTAACTACAGGCATAAGTCATAATACAGAGTAACTGGAGTGTGGTGCTTACTTTTAATTTTGTAGAGAAGCCTATTAGACCAATAAAATTGTTATGAAGGTTCTAGAACTTAATGATAGCAGAGAAACTGCCCCAATGCATCTTTTGAGTAACAGCCTAATGACACGGGCATCAATTAGGACCCAATTTAAACAGAACACTTAAGGAGCCAGTACCCAAATCCAACACAATTATTTTCAAATACACATAGGACTATTTGCCTGGTCAACAAAGTACCGGAAATTTTAGTTAAAGCAACCAATTTTTATTCTGTTTATACAAGTCATCTCAAATTGCGGGGCAGAGTTTGACAACAGCTTCCCTTCCATCCACAACATTGTTTCTTTTCAAAAACTAGATAACAAACATTTCCTCTGCAACTCAAACTAAGGGGGAAAGCCCAATCACTAGTCTGTGTAGTTTTATTTTTGCATTGAGTTTTCCCCAACACAACCGCCTGTCATTCCAGTGATCTTATATTCCTATTTAGTTTACAGTTGCTTCAACAAGTAACAATTCCAAAAGCAAGTTTCTAGTTGTGGGAAGGATGCAAGCATACTCCCAATAAAGATTTTAAAAATATGTTCTTAAAATTTAATAGGTCTATTAACACAATTAAAATTTTAAAAAGTAGAAAGGGCAACAGTATTACTATGGGAAATTAAGACTTGTTGGAAAGGAGTAGTCTTAACTTGGAAAAACTGCATCGCTACTACTGCCATAAATAGGTTAGTTTCAGTGTTTCTTACATTCAGCTGTGTTGTTTTTTGGGGGGTTTTCTATTTTTGGTTTTGGTTTTTTTTTTGGTTTCCAGCAAACATCCCATCAAAGCAGTGGGACAGAATGCTGCAGAAAGCACCAGACACTCACCAATCTACACCTGTTCTTCCAAAACTTAAGAAAAGTTCTAGATAAAGCACCAATTAATTATTCTCTTTTCAATTTCCCATCTCTCAGATGTTTGTTTGCACAAAATCCAAATCCATTACATACCTGCAAAACTTGTTCTTCTGAGGATGACACAAACAGATCCATTCATTTTGATTAACAGCGTCAAGCTTTTGGCTTGCTATAGCCAGGAACAGTAAGTTCTACCTCGATAAGACCAGTATCTACTCCAAGTATTTTTATAACAGGGAATTCAAAAAGTATCTCAAAGGTATTAGATTAAAGTACCCCCTATCTTACACTTCTTTCCTTTTTTTTTTTTTCTTTCCCTTTCAAATAAAAAGTATCAAGTAAGCTGCAGGGTGAGGGCTAAAACAATAAAAATCACTCTTCACAAATAATAAGGGTGAGATTGGCCAAAAGTTTTATAAATAGAAAAGTTGTAATATTTTTTATTACACTTTCAAAACCAGAGCATCTTCAATGTGACAAGCAATGCTTTAAAACATGATGAACCGAAGCAAAAGGTCATCCTTACTTTACAAGGATGAGCAAAGTACAAGCTACAACCTGCCTCATCTGTTAGAAAAGTCAGGATTTACACTAACAGATCTGGTAATTAAATTTAGAAAGTGGGAGTCTTCAAGTGTTTCTATTGCTCTGAACTCAAATACTCTTTCAGGAACAGACTGAGAAATCACATACCATGGTATTCAAGGCCACAGATGTTAAGTCACGATATTAAAAAAGGCACATTTATTGGGCAAATACAGAGAGAGTTATAAGCTGCTTGTAAGAAAGGGGAAAAATCAGAATTATTCCCATAAAATGGGTACAGCACAGAGGAACAAAATGCACTGAACTCTTGACTTTGCTGTTTGACATAAGGGCTACTATAGTTCACCAAATTACTTCTATGGAACTTAACCCAAAGATTTATATCTCCTGGTGCGTTTTCACACTGAAAAAATATTTATGGAAACAAAGAACTACATTTATGAGAGGTTAGCAAGCTGTAAGCATGATGAGCAAGTCTACTATTGTAACCCGTGCCTCATTTTATAAATCTCCTCACATCCTTTAACTTCTAATCTAGTAAACCTTAAGAGAGATGAGTATTGCAGTGATTGCTTAATTCCCTGCAGTCATCTTCAGGTAGATAAGCTAAACTAATGAGCTTACTGAGGTTTTGCTGGGTGTGGTTTTGGGTTTGGTTTGTTTGTGGGTTTTTTTTTTTTTTGTTTTAGGGATTTTTTTGGGGTGGGGTAAGGGTAATTTGTTTTGGGCTTAAATAATGTAATATGATAATGTAAAAAAATAATGTAACAGAAAAAATGTAATGTAATAAAATAATGTAACAGAAAAAAAATAATGAATATATTCACTAAAGGACTTGCACTATGTAACTCAATGTTAAGAAAGTGTCCACTCTACACAAAGCATCTCAAATGGTCATCGAAAGCCAACCTATGAGCAAGAGCTCTGAACCTATCTACCCTTACAAGGAGTCTTCTGCTGCCTAACCCTGTATCAGAAGCTGTTAAGTACTCAAACTTCCCGATGAGTACAGATCAACCTTATCGCCCTCCTCCTAGTTATTTCCCAGCTACCAGTAATCATTGCACTGTTAGCAACAGGTACAGCACAACGTAGCTCCATTTCAGGATTAACTTAGTTACTGTGGCACTGCCACATTTAGGGAGTTGTAGGTCACCTACAATGCTGCAAACTCCACCCTGTAACAAAATGCAGCATAGGATTCATGCTACAAATCAATGTTCCTTGACTTCAATCAAGGCTCAGCAAAATACTCTAGCTGCTCAGCTGCAAGGTTATGAAAAAGTTAATTGAAAAACACAAAGCATGATCGGATCTATTACCTTAAGTTCAAAGAAACCTGCATACAGAGGTACTAGGTAAGTATAAGGGGTCTCAATAAGACAGACAGCAAGGAAAACACTACCCCCTGTAATACCACAAAGACCATGGTGGAAGGAAACAGCAGACAATAGTATCAAGCCAGTCTTGCACTGAGAAACAACACCTAAAACACAAGAGGCCTGTTATACCACTGCAATCACTAAATTCTTTGCTTACCATTTTTGTCTACATTTGAAACCGTTAAGCTGGAACTGAACACAAAACCAAAACAAACCACCTTTGACTCCAGAGTTACAAACTAGGATGACTAACTCCTTGCTGGTACCCACTAAATCCCATAACAAAATTAAATCCTTTAGTGAATTTGAAGTGAAGCTGTAATGAGCTATAAAGTTCAGTCATCAAATAAAAGCATACTGAATGTATAATATTCTCTCAACGTGCTAAAGATTCACAAAAAATTATAGCCAGATGTGTGTGTAAGGATATGAATATTGTTTATACAGCTGCAGAAAATACGGAATGCAAGGCAGCAACATCGTCAATAAAAGTGTCTTAATTAAATGCAAGCCGCTAAAACACAGCAGGCCTCCCAGAGCAGCATTTCCTTCATAAACATTTGGATTTAGTGACAATGTTCCCCCTAATTTGGTAAATTGATAGTAACACTATGTAAGAAACTGGGTCACCCAGTATACTCTAAGTGTAGCAATGCCATGTTTTCCTGTAACATCAAAATGAAGGTGAGGAGAATGTCTTGATTTTCTGAAAAAGGTCATATGATCCCTGCCCACACTCATTAATAAGTCATGTAAGATTATTATAAAGATATCAAAGACTTTATTTGAAATTTAGTCAATGAGATTGTGGAAAAGGCAAAAGCAAAGCAATGTGAAAAAAACCAAACCACATAGTAAATCAAGTACTTCCCTTGTTCGTGTCATCCCTGTATTTTCAAGGCCACGCTAATTCTAGAATGTCACATAGTCTTTATCACAAGATGAGTGCACCTGGATACTGATTTTTGCATGCTTAAGTCTCTGTTCCTGCATAACATAAAAAGCTTTTCCTTATTAGCCTTCAGTGAGATCAACCAACATTTCCACTGAAAAAATATGGAATGGGTAGGATGAGGACACAATGGGGAAGCAGAGGGGGAAGAGTCAGCCAAAATAGCAGAAAACAGGATATTATATTAGTCCTCAAAGTTCTGGGGTTAAAAAAAAAAGAAAAAAGAAAAAAAGTTCCTACAAAAAACCTCTGAAATAAGTTCAATTTCAATTTTCCCTAGCAGGTAGAATTCTATCTACCTATAAAACCTTTACAAGCTTCCAGTTACAGCTACAGTACATGAAACTTCAAATATTTATATTACTTTAAAACTTAAAAAAGTGAAGGGGAAAATGCTCTTTAGGAAAATCCTAACTTTGAGGGAGGCTCTAAAGGGTCATAAAGAGCGATAAAAATAAAAATATCACCTACATAAAATGTAAAACAGATGCACATTAATAACGTGAAAGTTCCTTATTGTTCTTGTGAAGGACATGTTCTACATCCATCACTTCTCATTTCTGATGCTCATGTAAACCCAAGAACTAGAGTGTAAGTTAAACAGTGGAAGTCTGAAAGTCTTGCTTTTACAGCTCTCTCCTTTTGGTAATGGCATCTTCAATGCACGTGACACCCAAACTTCTGCATTTGGAATTTTGAGTGATTTAACCAAAAGGACTTGTGAGTTTTATGGAATAATCATGTGATAGTTTTGATCTTCAAGACAAAAGGAATGACATGGCATTAAAACTTATCCATCCCAAGTATAAACTCAGTAATATTTGTGGGAATACAGATGAAAATAGCAGAGGTTTGGTATGAGTAGTTATAAAATTTCTCCTCTTCAGTTTTCAAAAACAACAGACAATACAAGATTTTGATTCTTAAATTTATTTTTAGCAGGATGTGTGTACTAATGCATGGTGACATCATTAGAAGATAGGTCCATGTCCACCACCTGCAACAGAAGCTAGACAGATGTTAAAGAAAACCGTTTAAGAGTTAGAGATGACACTACTTACCCAGACCAGACTTACGAAAGTCACCTACTAAGCAGTACAGTAAGCTTTTAATGCAGACATGATAGCTCATATTATTTATGCTGTCAAAATTTCCAGTCAAGATTTAATGCATACATTACCTTGATTTTGATGGGAATCATGCATTACTGTTTAGAAATACCTATTAGAGAAACTTACTTTTAAAAAAGTACCCATGGAAAGATTGGGTTTCCAGTTACTTACCTGTAAATTTTCTTCAGAAGATAAAAAAATCTGCAAATTTAGGTCTAAAGTTCCCATTTAAAGTTAGCAAGAATTCACTGCTAATTCTAATACTGTTAAACCAGGTCAACAGTAGGTAACATTTCTAGATCCCACTAAGAATACACGCACTTGTTTCTTATCATACTTGTGTGCTTGACAAAGAACAAGCAATATACTCACAGATGGGCGATATTAATTCAGAAAGAACTGAAGACTTGTTATGTTACAACCCAGAGACCACATTACACTCAAAAAAGAGTCAATACCCAGAAGTCTAACAAAGGAAATGAGCTTGCCCACGAATTTGACTTGAGTAGCCTAGGGACAAAAAAACCTAGGCACAGGCAGTTCAGGAAATACATTCTCAAAGAATTAGGTGACATCCTGTTCCCTATTTCAAATGAGATATGGTTTTCCCCGAAACTGTAAAAACAGAGTCCTTACTTCAGAAAACAAATACATCTGGCTGTAGGTATTTGATGTTTACATCAGAAGATGGCCATTTCTTAAAAAATAAAAAAAAACCACAAAGACACAAAACAAAACAGAACTGAGTCACATGGCCCTACAGACAGCATCACAAAGACATTCTGATCTTACATTTTAAAACTTCAGAATGTTTCTAAGCCTACACTTCCCAAACAAAAAGCACTATAAGTAGTCAACATGAAGTCACTTCACTCATCTTAAGACAAGTTCAGAAGCCTGACTTTAAGATTCTTGTTCTTTACAATCTCTTGGCTCACAGCTCTTTATTAGTACCTTGGGTTGATATCATCTTGACTCACAGTTCTTTAATAGTAATCTGTATTTATTCCACACTGAGGATACCTCAACATCCTGGGACTTCATCTGTTTAGCAAGACTGCTGCAGATACTGAAGACCAGCTCCTGCTTTCTGAAGACAGGCCCCTAAAACCAGTCTGAAACCGGAAGTGTGTTTATTAAAATTAAATACTTTCAACAGTTTAAATAATTCATCCAAGAAACCCAGTTTTAAGAATCATGACAGCCTGGAAATAAACAACTGCTTTCTCTTACAGCTACAATCAGTTTGATCCAGTAATATTGGAAAACTAAACTGTTTTCTATTTGTTGAAAACAGCAAGCAAGAGTGGAATCTGTTCACAGCTGCATTCCATTTGTAATTCCTGATTAACTGAGCTCTTTTGATTTTAAAGAAATATAAATCTGTCTGAAAGACAAAGTCACTACCTTTTGAGCAACTCACTATCCAGAGGTCTGCTATACCTAAACAGGGTCTAATGAACTACAAAAAGAAGCTAGTGTCTCAAGACAATCAGTCCCACACTGGTACTGTGGGAACTTGTCCTTCAAACACATCACACACAGAAAAGGAAGATAGGGTAGGTGATTTAACAGCTGTTCTTTAATCTTCCAGATTCCATTGGGCAGCTGGATCAGTTGCTACTGCAATCAGCACAGTGTACCCTGCACACCATCTATCTTACATGAAGTTGGTTGATATTCTTTCCATGGGATAAACACACTGAAGTTGATAGGAAGAACCTTCATCAATTGCTTTTCTGTGAAGCACAGACCAAAGGAAGGAAGTCAGGAAACAAGAGTAGCCTAGGAACGATACAACTGATCTTAATGATCACTTCAGATACTTTGTGAAAAGCATTTTCTACAAACAAAGACACCCCAAAATCTGAACTCAAGTTATGAAGTCATAAAAAGGTAAAGAAACCATAGGAAAAAAAATGTTCTTGACAGGTCTGTATGGTATGAAACCTGAAGAGCAATTAATTTGTGCACCATGTAAGGACTACATGCGTATGTTGTGGGCACTGCAACTCTTCTATTATGTACCCTTGTAAAAGGACGCAGCTTCAGTTCTATTACTGTAATACCAAAACTGGGACAAGGGATCTGGGAAGCAATGGAAACAAAATTATGGACCTATTTAGGATACACGGGGTGTTCAACAGGAGGTTTGACAGTATTATGTGGTAGGAAAGGAAAACAGAAGACTGGGAATAGTGAAAAATGGAGTAATTTGGGGAATCATTTGCTCATAAGGATGCAGAGTGTATGACTCGTTCTTTTATGAATTTGTCTCATCTAATGGTGCTACTGCTACAAATACTGCTAATCAGCTGTGTAAGAAGCTGTAGAACTTAACACTACATTTTACTGGGTTCAATGGATGCTTCAGTCAGCTTAAAAAAAGACAAACATGCTGAAACCAGTAATTAAACTCTTATCCTGTGAGTGGCTTCAAAAACCTACAACAACCAGAAAGATCATTCTATCTGCAAAAAGGATATTACAACGTAATATGTAAGACAGACTTGCAACAACAAACAAAAGCGTACAAGAAAAAAAATTACTCTGAAGAATCAAGTTTGTACCATTCAGGGTAAGAATTTCTATCTGCACTACTAAAACTAAGTCTGCATGTATAATGAAGACCAAACAGGTTAAGAGAAAGAAAAACACTGAAGTGATTACAGTGGTAATGTTACCTAGTGTAATGAGCTGGTTTAACAGATTCAGAAAACTAGAACAACAACAACAAAAAAAATCATAAAAATGTGCTGGAAGCAGACCTAACAAGAGGCAATGAAATATTTACCCTTGAAGGGAAAAACTGTTTAGGCAAATTAAAGACATTTGCAAGAACAAACTTTAGTGAAGAATGGACTAAAACAAAACATTACGCACTTCCAGCTTATGCTCTTTCTCTGCAAGGAATTCTTTTTGACATCGGAGAAAGTCCGACAACATTCGAGTTAGCTGTTTTCTATCATCTATTTCAGCTGCCAACCTGCCATTGTAATCCGCCAGCAACATACATGCATCATCTACCATTTTGGAAAGTTGCTCTCCAGATTCCTTATCTAAAAAGCAAGCAGAGAAAAACAAGTAAAGCACGATTTCATTATATACGATGAAATTCTCAGAAGAGCGTTTCAGTTACTGGATCCCCAACCCTCACCTGTAATTCTGTCTAACAGGGACACATCTTGGACCTCTATAGGCAAGGAAGCTATTCTCTGATGAACTGCTGCATCCCCAGAGGCAGCATTTTCTAGTTCTTGTAATGCTCTAATAAGATCTGTGGTCTGAAAAAAGCATGCAAGATTAAAAACTAGTTTAAATACACAGATCCTGGTACAAAACAGTATTTCACAATAAGCTTATGGAATCAATCTGACAGTAATTTTAAAAGCATTTATGATACCAGTGTTATAGAAACATTCTATCCCCTTTCAGACTGAAAATAAAACAAAACGAAGCCATTAATCCTCAGAAAAACATCACAATGTTCCTAGTTTTAAAGGTCACCTTCCTAAAATAGATTTTCCATTTAAATTCTTGTTATAGGACTACTTATACATCTTTTATTTTTGACAGTAGTGATTATTTTACAGTACTTTTCATTACACTATACTTCTTTGAAATTATTTCTCTTGTAACTTTGCTTCATTACTGCAGACTAGATCAGTGCGCTTCTTTTGGAAGTAGGGCTGACATTCATAGAAGCCCAGATGCCTGTTACAGGGAAACATACTAAATCGTGATTATTTGAGAACAGTCATTCCTTCCCATAATAAAAAAAAACTTCTGGGTTTTTTTTTATCCAGAGATGGAACAGTGTTGTAACAAAAAACCTGCAAGAACTGTAACAGCTGTGACAACGTAAAATAGATAACAACTTTCCCCAACCATGACTGCAACATTAAAAAACAGTTTACTGATAAACCAATAATGATAAGCTTACTGTAATAGATGTTTTACTGACTACCACCCCGGAAACCAAATGAGAACCTAAAACATTACAGAAACTAATGCTGAAATCCTGATGTGGACAAAGCTGGACATGCAGTTCATACATTCTGGTTTAGAGTCAAACTGAGTAAAGTTACAGCATGCTCAACTTCTTAGGTCCACTTGTAGCTTTAAGTAGTGTGAAGGAAAGTTTCAGGTTTAGTCAGCTTTGCTTACAAACAGTACCTTATTAAAAAAAGACAGAGACCATTCAAAACCAAGAGTAACTGAAAAATTCTACATGAAACCATATGCAAATACAGAATTTTATAAACATACTTTTACCTGTGGAGGGTCAGTGGGAGAACTTCGAGGTGAGCAGTTGTTTTCATCAACTTTTATCTGTTCATATGTGCGCTTCCTCGCCTTTCTGTCTCCATCTAAATGACAACAAATAGAGGAGTCCGCAAAATAATATTTCAAACAAGAGACTGAATATTCATACACATACAAAATACTTACACAAAGCTTGCCTAAGTTGTTCTAATACATCATTTTCATAAACAGACCTTTCTTCCCAGATAGAGAGCACTCGGCCAAGGTGTTTCTTACAACTCTCATCCGTCTCACTGTTACAAGAAAAAAACCAAAAGTCAGTACAAGGAAAAGTACAGCACTGCCACATGATTATCTTTCACAGAAAGACCTGTGAGGCAGACTATCAATATCAAAGTATCAGAAGTTCAGTGATCTCAGAAAATAATAAAATCACATTTTAAAGAAAAGAAAGCAAGGACCAATTAAAGATAGCTTAGCAAGCACATAAAAAGCCAACACCCAATTCCCTCTTTCTCTTTGTTGCTCAACTCAAATCTGTAGGTCTCTAACCCCATTACACAAACACTGCAAATAGGTTTCTGCTGCTTCAATAGCTGTGTACCATGTGAAAATAATTCTGTATCAAGACTCTTGCACCCTCATGCAAGAAGATGAATGGCTGCTGGGAAAGAACAAATCATGCAACTACTAATGAAACACAAACTGCTGTAGCATATAAACATGGATTGAAAGCAAGTCTTAAATGAAGCATAGCTAACAGATTTTAAGGTAAAAGGGACCCAATGCAGATGCATTTACTGTGTAACTTCACCCAACAGAATTAAGACTATCCAAGATCAAAAGAACATTGAATAAATTAACAAGACTTCAAGTACAGATATAGCACACAAGGACTAGCTGTGTCAACAAAGATGAACAGAGGACTTCTCTGAAGTCCCCTCCAATACAGTATGATGAAGGACACTGCATAGAAATTTACTGTACCTTGAAACATGCTTAAAAGCCTCCACTATTACTGGAGCAAAGTCTTTTGTAAATTCTGGTCCTTTCCTTTTGCTGTTCTGTATGACATCATTAGCCAAGTACAGGAATGTCAGCTTCCTATTTGGTTTTGCTAGTGAAGAGTGATAAACAAGAATAATTAGAAATTTAATTTCTCCAGCCAATATCTATTTCTCCACATTTATAATAAACACAGAAAAAGCAAGTCACATGTAGTTTTCCTAGTCTCATTACCGCTTACAACATTTCATTCTAAGTTTATTTAAACACGTGAAAAGGCTTTGGTCACACACGGGCTTTTTTCTCTCCTTTTCTGTAACACTTTTCTCAGATACTTCTTCCTTTATAATAACACGAGATCCCTCTAGCCCCATCTCCAAAAACAAACAGAAAAATACCATGATACTCCAAAAATGTTCTTCAGGCCCAAAATACTTTCAGGTGTTTTCCTGAGCATGTTGCAATTTTTCTGTTTGGCAGACTTCATGGATTTCTTCCACATACTTCAACTTCCCTTTGAGCCTGCATAAATTTTTTACACCTGTGAAGTCCTCTGATGACAAGGTTGAGAGATCCACTTTCGTTCATGTGAAGAACCTCCTCCTTTCAGTTTTTATTTCATTCAGTCCTATTGTATAACCACCCCTCAACTCCTGTATGAGCAAACTGAACAGTCAATCTCTAGTTAACTTCTCCATACCACTCCGATACTTCCCTCCCTCACCTCCTTATCATTAAAACACTCATGTGCCTACAGGTATAATATCAAGAAACCATTTTCAAAAATCCCTTTCAGGATGCCATGGTGCATCTGTCCTCCAAGCATCATAAGCATTCCCATTAATGTGCAATAGATTACAAGCTTCCAATGTATAAATTGCTTTTACAACTGTATTCTGTCTTTTCTAATTGTTCCTGCTCAGGTATTGTCATTTACCATCACACTTCATCTAACCTTCACTAGTCTCCAGATTTCTCAGAGCTGCAACTCTTATTGTAACGCTTCCAGAAAAAAAAAAAAAAACCAGAAAAACTTTCAATACCCATTACCACCACACAGATTCAGTATGTATGCTCACAGTTTAAAAAGAGGATTCTCTTGAAAGATGTGATTTAGGATTTTTCTGCCCCCTTGAGGAAAGCAACACTGAGTTAAAGCCAATCAAGGATTTCTTGAAACTCATGCTTAGTTTCCAATATGATTTGATTTTGTTCATTTCAATCCCAGTCTCTCAAACATGTAGAGCTACCACCCTCATATACAAACAGAAAAATCAATGTCTATATGTATTCTAAGGAAATGTTTTTGAGAATAAGTTTTCCACTACAGAAAGATTCTTCTGAAGGATTTTTCCCTGAAGTATTGAATTTTCCCCATCCTCTTGTGCAGACATACCCAAAAAGTTAAGAAAGGTCTGGATTAAGTGGGGAAAAAAGCTCCACAAACCTGCATTGAAAGCAAAAATGCACCTCTCTCTTAGAATAGAGGCAAAATAAAAACTGGCAAAAAAGAATTTATTTGGAAGAGCGGGACACAAGTTGAATCTATTTGAAGCCTGCTTCCAACACTGAAGTCGCTACATGCAAACATTGAGGAACAAATCTGTTTTGATCAACATCTGGCTAAACTAAAACACAGACTTATGCTGGATAGGTTCTTGTCTATCCATTTCACAGAAGAAAACCAGAAGTCACATTTTGATACTCAGATGTAACTGAATTGCTTCAAACCTCAATTTCCTTGTTTCCAACAAGTAACCAAGCCAACATAACTGAGCTGGTATAGAGACAGGAGATGTAGGCAGTGTCATCAAGTCAGGCAATGTTGATTCTCACGAAGTCTAGACTTCATCTGTTCCCAACGGTAGAAAGATCAATATATCATATTTAGAAAAGGCATGCAAAAACCCAGAAAGTCATGTTCAAGCTTATTTCCTCTAGTAACATCTTTTCATCAGAAACAAAGCTGCATTTAATGAAAAAAAAAAACCAACCAAAACCTTTTTTTAAAACACTACTATCTGTGACTTTAGTTAAAAATTCAACTAATATTCTGTCCTTAACATTCACAAAGAATATAGTGAAGTAAAATTTAATTCTTCTTGCTGCAAGAATTCTCTGCACAGAATTCCAAAACTAAAAATTTCACCTACTATGGAATGCTACTGAAGCATTCCATATCACTTCACAAATATTTGGGAATTGCATAGTGGCATACCACCCCTCTGCCTTACTACCTCTTACACATGAGACTGAAGTGAAACATAACCTTTAGCAACTAATGTTCTCAACTTCAAGCTCCTCTGACTGTAAATTGAAGTGTGACATACAAAATTAAATTCCAGACCAGATAGATCTGTTCTGAAAAAAATATCTGTTTACAGCATCTCTCTTAAGTAGCAGTGACACTAGCTTTTCAGCTCTGGGCTGATATACCTCAGAAAACCGAAGAATAATTAGACTACTTAAACAAAACAAAACACACACAAAAAAAAACCCACATTCACAACGTTTGGCAAGGCTACTAATTAAAAGCACTCTTCCTGTCAGAGGAAAATGAAAGAAAAAAAGGCATGATCTTAGGCTAATGAAAGATCTGAAAACACATGCTACTAGAGCGTACAGTGTTCGAAGCAGGTAGCTCCACTACACTAAAAGTACTGCCTGCAAACGCAAAACTGCTGAGAAGGTATCTGTGTTGGACTGTTGTCTTTTCAGAATCTCTGTGCAGCGTTCACATAACCCTTCTACTTGTTTCAGTTACATTTACCATTTACCCAATAAAGCAGCTCTCTGAAGTGCTGGATTACGAAGTATTTTAACAGGTCAATGGTCTTGGCTGGTATAAAGGGCCATATTAAGCAGATTACTCTTAAAACATCCACAGTAAGACTAACTGGGATTGGCACCTTGCAACTGAAACAAATTCTTTCCAAAAATCTGACATATTTAAATGCCAATTAATACTCTACAGGTATTCATGGTATTTCACCTGCAATGGGCATAATCGGGCATCTAAGATGAAGAGACTTAGCATTCCCATTATGAAGCCTTAGCTTTCCACAATCTCTATACCTTTTAGGAACACCTATTTGTTAGCCCTGTCTGGGTATTTCCAGCTCTCTACCAGTCTAATATAGATGTCCTGGCATTGTGTGCTTGAGTTTGTAATACTTAGAGAACACTAACACTGTGAAGAGCTACCACTTTTGTGCAAGAAACTCTAGTATCATACTTTGGGAGGCAGTAAGGATGTTATTTTCACTGTTAACTCCAGCAATCAAGGCCAGCATAATCACTCATATTTGTTTCCTGCATATTGACCTCCTGACATTGAAAACTGAGCTCCCATAAAGTGCTAGAAAAATGCCTGTTAGTTTAATGCTGTTCCACACCTCTTCCCTAGAGCTAAAAGATACTTGCCATCTTAGACATACAGGAAAAAACTACAGAGAAACAGGCATAAGAGATTTCACTTAAATCCTAATACAAGCTTATAGGCTATCAACCCATCTGAAAGTGTTTGATTTAACCTGTTCTGCTATGCCAACTATTCTTGTTAAATTGATGTTTGTGTTCAAGGAGTTTTGAACATCAGTAGTTTAAAAATCCCACAAACGTTATCAGCACTAAATGGCTGCTTTTTAACTAAAGTTCTCTAATATGGATTTAAATAAAGATTTGGCTCAATTGCTTCTGAATTATATTAGTCTTGTATTAGTCTACATCAATGCAGCAGAACATGTGTGTCAGCACTTGTCCTAAAATCCCTGGGACACCTCCTGTGTTACAGCATGCCTCACACCTCTGCATGAGAAGTTACATGACATCTTTGCAAACATTCAACAAGGCTCCAAGTTTTTTTTTTTTTTTTTTTTTACAAGATTCAACAACCTTTTTTTCAGTCAAGCAGCAGTAAAACTTGAGTGCAAGATCACTAAGCCTTCATACTGAAGGCTAACCAGAGTTTTTATGCAAGCTGATGAAAGGCAGCATCTTCGGTAACATGCCTGAAAGCCTATCTGTAAAGAGCCACTTGAGAGGCTACTACCAGAAAGGACAATACAAAGATGATACAATCCATAGGGGGCATGGTGTACAATGAGCACTTAATCTTAAATCCATTAACCTTCTGTTACGTAAGAGTTAAACTAGGTGTTTAGCACTGCATAGTGACCTGATTCTCCTGCTGAATTTTACCAAGGTTTGAGAACCGTTTCGTTTCCTTTTTAGAGGGGAATGAGATTTCACACAAATGCATGTTCAAGGTTTGAGGGTCCAAGAATGACTTTGGGTCTGAAGGCTAGTAGACAAAGGGAACAGAGCATAAAGCCACTGCTGGGAAAGAGGCCATCAGCATCAAATAACCAGAGATGCAAGAAAAAACAAGGAAACCATTTCAAAATGATTACTCTGTAGGAGCTTCCCACTGCACTTAGTGTACCATGAACATACAGCGTATCACCTGAACACAAGATAAACTAATTCCTTTCATCGCCTGGCCTGTACAATGCCAAGATGGACATGAACCAACAGTAAAGTATTTAAAACCAGAATGGTGAAAGACAGGCAGATGCAGATTAGATGCTAGGACATGAGTGGTACAACAACAAATGAGCATAGATTTGTACAGACTACATTCTCTCAAGACTATTATTAGAGTCAACTAAAACTGGATTACACGATCAAACTGTGACTGTTTTAAGTGGAAGATTCTTAACATTGCTTATCTGTTGCTCCTGACCGCAGATCATTCTGTAAATCATGTATATAGCAAATACATTCCTCTAGCTTGACTCAACAGCTCATGTTCACCTGAACATGTTGAAATGAGTCCAGTGGAAGGCCATGAAGATGATCAGAGGGCTATAGCAGCTCTCCTATGAAGACGGGCTAAGAGAGTTGGGGTTGCTCAGCCTGGAGAAGAGAAGGCTCTGAGGAGAACTTATTGTGACCTTCCAAAACCTAAACATGGCCTACATGAGATATGGGGAAGGACTTTAGACGGAGTGCAGTGATAGGACAAGGAGTAATGGCTTTAAACAGAAAGAGGGGAGATTTAGATTAGGTATTAGGAAGAAATGCTTTACTGTGAGGGTGGTGAGGCACTGGAACAGGTTGTCTAAAGAAGCTGTGGATGCTCCACTCCTGGAAGTATTCAAGGCCAGGCTGGATGGGGCTTTGAACAACCTGGTCTAATGGGAGGTGTCCCTGCCCATTAGCACGGGGTTTGGAACTCTACGATCTTTAAGGTCCCTTCCAACTCAAACCATTCTACGATTCTATGAAGCTTTGTCTGCTCCTGATGTTCAAACTTCTTTGCACAGATGACAAGATTCACTCAGATTAGCAGGAAGATGCCCCCAAGCACCTCCATCTCATGTATTCTACTAGCTCAAGAATACCTACTAAACAGTGAAATCAGTAAGCTATTGTTTTATTTCTCTTAAATAAAACAAAACCTATTTATCCTCTCAAGTGGACAACATTGGCCAATGGCATTATACCAACAATAAGTAAGATCTTACAACCACTAGTAGTGAAAGATTCTTTCTCTTGGCAGAAGAACTACACTAAATAACACAGGAAATACTTGCTTTAAATTACGAACTTGTTTCCCAAAATGCACTTCACATCTGCAAGACAATGTATTTCCACAACTTTAGGATGTGGTTCTGCTCCAAAGCAGTTGACTGACTATCAGAGTAATTCAAACATAGGACAGCTTCAAATCTGGGTTCAATGTTGCTAGGCCTTCTTGATTTGCCTGCTAGAATCCTCTGTCTTCCAATTTTCAGCAGCACCGAGCGACTGCCCCAACAGCCACTAGTGTCAGAAAAACGCATTGCCTTAATGCCAGCATCTATGAGTGAGGACCCAAGCTCTAGCAGATATCCCAACAGCAGATGTTGACAAGCAGCCATAAATGAGCAAAACTAGTTGCTACTAATATCACTGAATGACTTCAAAACCCCAAAACAAACAAAAGTTCAATAATAAAATGGCACACCAGGTAAATTGGCTCAGTCAAGTGCCAAAAATGTGTCTCTCCCGTTAGGCCCAGGTGTACTTACACAATTGTAGCTTTCTTAAAGATGATACACAATGGCTCTGCTAACCTGAATAAGCTTTGTAGCAAAGAAAACAATCAGTGTGACAAGGGTGAGTGACAGATGACAGCCAAAACAAGGTGTCAAGTGATAAAGGGAAGGAAGAAATGGGCAGTGTTCAGTTAGGGTCAGTTTCTGAGACTGACTTTTCTATGACATGCCATGTCAGTCTCTGAGAAACCAGGTATCTGAATCTGAAATTAGATACAGCACGACAAGTATTAAAATATCACTGGGATGTAAATACCTGACAAGTGACAGATCTGGACTTAGAAAAGCTAACAGAAAGTGAGTTGACAGGAAAAGATGACAATAAGAACAACTAAACGGAGTTTGAAATAAAAGGTCCCATATTACTGAACTCAAACATTCAGCAATTTTTTCCCATTTAAACAGGACACATTTTAACCCAATATAGCAAATATCACACGGAGCCCACAAGTGCTTACTTTTCACCCTTGAAGGCTGATGATTTGAATTATGGAATTGAAATATTTAATTTCAAAATGAAACACACAAACAGTTGCAGAGAACACAGAAGACAGGGAGCAAGAGATAGCAAAAGAACATACCTGATCCACAAATAAAACCTAAGTCTCAACAGAGATCCTCCATCTCAGAAGAGCCTTTTCAAGAGGGTTCCTAAGGGTTTTCTCAGGAGCCACTCAGCGGCTACAGGCTTGCACAACAAAGTTGTATGTGCAATGCCACTCCTTAGTTTAAAAAAAAACACCTTAAGTCAATGCCTTTATGGATACACAAAATTAAATAATTTTAAAATAGGCCCATCAGTTGCATTTTGGGAATGACTGATGTATTCGCTTAATTAATTAGTACTTCTCAAATAGCGAGTAAGCTTGTGACTACTAAGTAATGAACTGTTGAACTTCAAGTGTTACGTTTCATACATCTGAAGCAGGATCATTTTCCTCAGCACACTTTCCAAGACTTTCCAAAATCTTCCCTAACCCTCACTCAACAGATCTCCAGAAAATAATTAGCTTCTGTGGCAACATTATCACAAGGTAACCCCCACACCTTTCTAGAATGAAAATCCAAACTGCATAAGATTCTCATGTTAGAAAAACATTTATAGAATCATAGAATGGTTAGAATTGGAAGGGACCTTGAAGATCATCGAGTTCCAACCCCCCTGCCATGGGCAGGGACAAAGTACTGAAAGAGTAGCCCTGTCAATTTATTTATTCCACAAATCAACTACAAAATCCAAGGGAATGCAGACTCAGCATAAGCCAGTGCTAACACAGGCTGCGGCCTAAAGGGGTGATACTATCTTCACAGTCTGCTTTGTGTCAGTACCAGCTTTCCATCAGGGAACTCCTCTATTTCAAAACTGATTATTTATTTTACTGAATTTTTATCAGCAGCACAGAACAAGATAGTCAGCAAAAACGTATCAGAAATATTTAACCAATAGCAGAATGGAAAAGGAGCTGTTCTGTTGTCATTGTAGACCTCTGCTTATCTGTTGAAACAGGAGAAATCTTTGTTATTTCATTACAATTGTCATTTAAATTAAAGACATTCCAATAATATTTTCTCATTATTTTACTCATCGAGGAACAAAGGATCAATGAACTATCATAATCTATTCTCCACTCATCATAGTAATAGATAAAAAGCCCACTACATGGAGTATCTGGAATAGCACCTGAGTGTTTTTACACAGATGCAGAACCAGGAATTCTTGATAGCCCAGTCAGAGGACCCACAGATCCACCCAGAGGCACAGTTCATCCATACATTTTCCATTAGCACATATTTGAGGTCAGTCATTAAACAGCATGCCTCTACAACCCAGTCTCTTGAAGCACATAACACACAACTTCTGAGCATAATTTTATCAAAATACTGGTTGTATAAGACAATGTCTTTTCCCTAAATCTTTGTGACAGTTACTAGGAGTGCCTCAGAGTTATCAGTACTTTCAAAATAGGATTTATTTTAGAATACATTATGCTAACTTTCCTTCAAGAGCTACATATAAAAGCTAGTGTTTATTAGGGAAAAAGCATATATGCATATTCCTTCAGTAATCAGAGTTACACCAACTGTCTTGATTCTTGATACAGCTTGAGCAATACTGGGGTTCTGTAAGACAAATCCAATGTTCCATAACTGCTCTGAATTATGACAAAGACCTGCAAGTTTGGACCATTCTGCAAGTTTACATCTAAGTATGAGAATTCACCAAAAGAATCAATGAAAGTTCAAATGTAAAAAACACTGTAGATGAGAGTATATGGAACTGATGATCTGTAGAGATATCTTAATATGGGACCTACCAATCAATCTAAGTAAACAGAAAGGCAGTAAGATTTTATGTTGCCTAAATTATATGCTTACACATATAACTGTTTGAAAAGCTGCCTCTTCACCTCTATTTCGATATGACATAAAGAAAAGGCTATTTAAAAAAAAAAAAGAATCAGAATTAAACATCTAGGAACGAAAGAGCTGAGATCCTAGCGCTTGTTTCCATTAACAACTAAAGGCATTTTCAGAAAGGCTCATACAAGCTGATCTGACAAGTAATCTTTTACCAAAACTGAAAGTATTCAGAAAAAATATAGCATCATGCTGTATTGTGTTCAACTCAGTTATACAATGCTGAAAGGCTAGAAGAAAGGTCTGCAGACAGGGGTGACAACCAAAAATGGATACAATGAAAGGAAAATTTAGAAAGGAAAGATTCAATTTTCAGTTCCAGGACATCAGTGGCTAGCAACAGCAACAGACAATGGTAGTAATTTTTGTATCCACATTCCCCAAATAGAGATCAATTTCCTCACAGGCAGGAGAGAAATCACATTTCTATGGCTTGGATGGCGGGCAAGTCAGGAGCCTTAAAACTTGCTCTACTTATGACCTAATTGCCAGCATTCTCCTTTGTGTTATCTTATGCAGGTTATTTCACCACAGCATACTGGTTTTCCTTCTCATCTTCCAAGGGTCTTCAGTGGTCTCCTTAGACCACTAAATTCACTATTTGAGGATTAGGGATTGTCCTACAAGCATGTGCTACAAATAGCAAAATGATAGTGCTGGTTCAATGTAAACTAGCATTTATGAAGCTCAGGTACTACTATCAGAGATAGAAAATTAAAATACATCGTGTGTATCTTAACTGTGAGGAACATAATGAAAGAGGAAATACTTCACGTAAGGACTAAAAGCCCAGAAGAAAAGATGCAGGATCTTGAACGCAACTAACTCCTACTGGAGTTAGACTATCATATGCTTTCCATAGACTCTTAAAGGGTGGCTTTCAGAAAGGTGACCAGAAAAATCTAACAGCAAAAGCTGGACAATAACTTCAACAAAATGAAGACAAAACCAATTATCATGTGAAGCTCCTAAGCTACACCCTCATAACAGACCTAGAAGTGGAAGCCTGACATTAAAATTTGAGCAAAAGCAAAGTGTAAGTTCTCAAGACCACCATTATTCTTGCCTATCAAAGCCACCTTAAAAAACATAGCCCTTGTTTCAAACATTTCAGTTCTCCAATTAGTCAAACAGCAAAATGGGAAAATTATGCTAACACTAACGTTAAGAACTGACCACTAATATTATAATTATTATGAACTAGTGCTGTGCATGTTAATTAAGACAAATAACCAAACCTCTGACTATGTGCCAATTAGTTTAAGATACCTTTTAATATCATTCGGAGCACCAAAAAATTTGTTTGTTTAGAAGGCCCAGACACATTTCAGATGCAGATGGAAGATCTATTCATTTGTTCTCAGAACAAGAAAGCAAGCTTACAACAAACACATAAGGAAAATATTTCACTATCTTATTCAGTATCTTATTTCATAAGATGAAACATGCCATCAAACACATCTTTCTTTAGGCAACAGAAAATGTTAACTCGTGCTTGGAAGTTCAAAAAATAACATTTCACAAAAAAAAGCTTAAACAAACATACCGTATCCATGTGAAAACCTACAGTTTATAGGAACATACTTCCATACTATACTGTAAAGCTTAGTACTACTTCATACCAAAGATTTTTTTTTGTAAAAGTGCTTCAGTCCATTTACTATTAAGTTATGCTCCGTAACCAAGAGGTACTTGTGAACCAGACACTCTCTATTTGTATTTGTTATACATAATGTCTGCAAGTCAACTATTCCTCTTCGTTATTTGAATCAATCTAAGGGAGTGGTTTCTCTTTCATACAACCTGTAATGGCTTAGTGCTACCTTCTACTTTCACCACAGAACGTCCACACGTTAATGGGATTTCAAAGGAAACTATTGGAAGACAACAACATTTCCTACAGCAAAGTAGAGTTCTAGCAAGTGATTTTTTTTCTTAGATGAGTCAGCTTAAGATCAAGTTATTTTTCAATTAGGTCAAATAACCCTTACATGCTATTTCTGCCTTTCTGTCCCTGAACCACTGCCTATAGCTGCAAGTTCTTTGCTGTTAAAAGACATGTAAAAATCTAAGTCTGCACACTCAACATCGAATACTCAATACAGCTAAAGAAACACATTTTTTTATTATGCTAACATTAGTGTTAGCCATATGGCAAAAATAGGAACTAAAAAACACTTTGGACATTAAATCGCTCTTTCCCCAGAGTATTCCCATACCCAGTTGCCCTACAAGAATAGTTGCTGGCATAAGTGCACAGGGTCATCCTGTCGGGAAGCTCCAAAGTGTTAAAGGAAGGAAGACGCAGAAGGGAGGAAAAGAGGAGCCAGGGGAGTGGCGAAAGAAAAAGAGGGAAAAGAAGTGCCTCCCAGTCCACTGTCATCAGGAAATCGAGACCAGCCTTTAACACTTGCCCCAGTAGCTCCGGTCTCCCCAGGCGCCGGAGCCGGCCGGCCGGCCCTCCCGCCCTTCTTCGCCGCCTCGACATGCCGAGGAACCCTGCCGACACTCCCCGCAGCAGCGAACACCCAAGGGCGGCCTCCCCCGACCGCGACCGCCGCCGCCGCCACCTCCCCCAGACCCGTCGCCCTAAGGAAGGCCCCGCCCGACAGCCACAGGCGGGAAAAGGCCCAGAGGCGGGGGCGACGGCCGTGCCAGC
>VZRU01020898.1:7090-19574 GCA_013398155.1 Pedionomus torquatus
GGTCCTGCCCCTAACTGCAGCAAAAGGGTGGACTGCAAGAAGGAAACCTGACTGAAATCCAGCTGTCTGGGTTGGCAAATAAGCAGGCCTAACCTGTAGTTCTTGAACAGCACAACTTTTAAGTAGCTCAGGGCTATGTGTGAAGTAGATTGTAGAAATTATGAAAATGGAGGCATTGTGTGTGGCTGCAGATATCTGAAAGACCAGTTTAGAGAGGGATCTTCTGCATGTGAATAACATCCTTATTTCAAGTAGTTGTGCTGCATCCTACATCACATGATTGCTAGCTGTTACGTAACAGGAAAGCATGGTTTTTTTTTCCAATCATCTTATGGAGCTTGTGAAGGGTAACACAGATTGGATTTGCATTTAACTATAACTTCCTTCCGGTTGGGAACTCACGTCTGAACTGTTACAGATTTCTGGCACTAAATCTGCCATGTGGAATACTTTGGCTTCCTGCCCATGTGAAATTTGAGTAAGCTTTGGAGTCTTAGGGTGGAGAAGGTGACTGGGAGCCATCTTTCTATTGGATCAGAAAGTCATTCCATGATTGTCTCCTTCCCCAGCTTTCTGTATGGGTACAACTAGATGTACTACTATGGTGTGTCATTGTCAACTGGTAGTATGTATGAGCTAACAATATAGCAGTTAAGACCTACTTAAGCTCCCCCACTCCCAAACTGAAGGACTGTTACTGTCAAAACTTAAGCTAGATTTGTTGTATCTGAATGACACCCTGTGTGGCTAAGCTGGAGGCAGGCTCAAAGAAAGGCAGTTTTATGCTTAAATTTGCACCTGCCTACCAGACTTCTGTGAAATCAACCGGTAGGTTTCCTATGCAACAAATGGATAGTGTGAAGTACATAAGCCATGGAAACTGGGTGAAGAATGAGGAAGATTGGTTAAGAATGAGCAGCACAGAAAATGGAGGTGCTTATTTTTAATTTGGTCTGCCTCTTACTTTTGAATCCTGTTTTGGCAGTAGATACTCATGCCAGATCTCCTTTTCTAGCCTTCTGAAAGAGAAGAAGCTCTAACCACTAAATCAGTAGCAGTATTAAATGTAGAACTGGAATCATGAAGCCTGTAAGCATGCTTCCCAAGTCCTGCAAATTATCTGTACAACTTGCTTGTCTGCATAGCATAATCAGTCTCTTGTTTTTTACAATTCTAAACTTCTAGAAATTTAACTTTCATGTTTATAGATGGAAATAAAAATAACATGATTTATTGCAATCTGACTTTATACTGTCATGGAAAAATCTGTCTAGTGGCAGTTGCCTTTATGTAATTTTTTATTTTTTTTTAAACTTGTGTAAAGTGGCATTTTGTTGTTGTTTTTTTTTCCTACCGATTTACTCATGCTGTTTGTATTAATTTCATGTTTTCTCCAGAACATTGTACCCACTTAAATATAAAGGTGTTTCCTTTGTTTTCTGATGTGAAAGAGAAACTCTGCTAAACCTGCTGATTTTTCACTACAGAGCAAGAGGTGCTCTAAAGGGGGGAGCTAGTGCTTGAGTTCACAAGCCAGAATAATCTTGTAGCTTTTCATTTTTGCTTAACTGACTTCTAAGATACTGGCAGAAAAAAAAGCTATAGTTCAAAAACACAGCTGGCAACAGGGTCATCTCTGCCCTCAGAAAAGTAAACTTTCCTGCCACAATCTCCTTATCTGTTTGGATAATGATAAAAAGATACTTGGCAAAAACCAATAATTATGTGACTGTTTGCCCAGAGTATAAATATTTCAGGTTTGAGCACTTGTGTAGCTTCAATGTTGCATCAATACTGTCTCAGATATTTTTAGGCTTGGGGAGCAGGAAGAGTGCTTGTTTCCTGTCTTCCCCTCCCCCCAAACCCTTGGGTACCTTAGACAAGAAGTGGTGCTTTATGAGCTCCAATTGAACAATGTCAGTACTAGACTTCCTGACCTCCTTTGTGAGTACAGCCACTGCAGTGCTCTGACAGTATTCTTTCGTTTCAAACAACATAAAGGCATCAAGCCTCTCGGCTGGAATGAGAATGCAGCTTGCTAATTGTGTATGTATAGTCCACAAAACGTGACTGTTAAAGCTCATAACTAGGATTACTCCTTCTCCAGTTGCTGTCATGGGAACTTTGATGCTATGCACAGGCATGACTAACATGAGAAATCAGTGAAACTCAATACTCTGCTGTCTTAGTCATTATAACATGAATATATTTAGGTAATAAGCATTAATGTCTTCACATCAGCTGCTGCTTCTCTTCTTGCCCGTAGCTACAAATTACTCCTACATGTAATTGGTTTTGGTACATATCTGTGCTATAAAATGAAGGAATGTGATAACTTGGTAACGGTATTTGCTCTAAGCTATGCCAAGCTGCTTATGCTAAACAAAAAAAAACCTTAAGAAAACAAAACCCAACCCTAAATTGCCACTTTGACCCATAGAATCATAAAGAGATCAATAGCAGTTGCTTGGATTTTTTTTCCTAAGGGAAAAATGCCAAAAAATGTATGTGGTCCTGGTTACTGACACTGTAAAAAATGTGTTAAGACCACAGTTTTCTTGTTGTATGAGTTTATTGGTAGCAGTGCCCAGGTGTTAAATTCGTGAGGAAAAGTTCTGAGGTATTGTGGATCTCATATTTTCAATCAATGTGCACATACCCTTAGTACAAATAATCTCTCTTCCTGACAAATCAGACTGCAGAAATCCATCTGAAAGTATGGTCTCTTGGTATTGCAAAGCGTGTGTTCAGAGCAGGCCTGGAATCACTCAGGCAAGAAGTTGATAAATACTAGCTTTGGCATGCAGAAATGTCCCCGTCTGTGGATCAAAGATAGGAACAGCAGGCTTGTCGTAGCATGCTCCTCCAGCAGCTACACAGAAATGTCACTACTGTGTAGAACTGTGCACTCCTTCCAGTTTTCTGTGTATTTTCAACTTATTTAGGAGTAGTGGTCTTGCTCCATTTGGAGATGTTGGTTTGCAGTTTGATCTGGGTTTTTGTTTCATTTAAAGTTGTTAGGTCTTAGCTGCTTACTGTGATTCTTCCTGCTGAAGTGAAAATTTCATGCTGGTATGAGTTGCCTTGGGAAACTAGCTGTGTATGAAGGGAGACTGATTTGAGAATACGGTGTTCAGAATCTTGAACTCTGGAAAAAACCTGCGTCTGCTTACAGCAGGGTTTGCAATCTCTTGCATCACTGCTTAGGCACAGACAGTAAGGCCTTAATCCCCTGATGTCTGAATCATGCTAATTTGGTTAAAAAGACATAGCAGTATGGTCACTGCTAGTGAGAAAGTTAAGCAATTACACTTGCCCTCAAATATGCTTTTAATTTGCAGATGAAAAGCAAGAATTTTGCTGCTGGTTAAACTTCTTATTCAGTAATTCTGTGGGCTTGTTGTGCAGTTTGCTTTGCAGCTTCAACCAAGGAATTCTGATTTTCTTGCAGTAATTCAATATGAAAATAGTAATAAAGTAACAACTGGGTGAACGCTTAGGTGGTTGGACATGTGTAGAACTGTCCCTATCCAAAGATAAAAAGAAACCATTTGTTATCAAACAGTGCATAAACACAAATCAAAGCAGTAAATCACATGAATGACAGGGGCTTAAGTCAACATACGTTCCCTTGAAACAGTAGGGTCTGTTAACTGCACACAAGTCCTGAGGGTGTTGAACGGTCTGAATGTAAGTAGAATCACCTATTCTTTATATGTTTTTAGTTTCCTAAAGTCCCAAAACTAAAGTTGTAGGTAGTAGAACTGAGGGCATGGGAGGAACCATGCTCCAATTCTTGGTTTTATGCTTTAGAGTAAAGCCTCTTGCTGCTTTTATGAGGGCTCACCAAAATCTCATCCAAGCTGTGATCCTTTCATGGGAAAGGAGTCTATCTAAATAGTAGGTGTGGTTTAAGAAGCTTATGTTTCAAAATTAATCTTTCACAACTCCCCATGGTCAGATTATACCTTATACGTGTGAAACAGATGTGACTTATCCATGTATAACATAGCCTGTTTGCAGGTATCTCTTAGGAGCCGAGAGTAACATTAGCTAGGTCTGGAAAACTTGGGTAAACTTTTCATAAAATGGTCACTCTGGACTGCTTTAAGTTGGGTGTACAAGCATGTATTGCTGGTAATTGCTTCTACTTATACTAACATCTGAGCAGAAAGGAAGAAGCCACTTTGTTAAAGCAGGGGTTTTTGGTTGTTTGAGAGATCAGTAACAACAGCAAGCGTTAGATTGACATATATGCATACCAAGGCTAAGGGGAGTGCATTAAGATGAAATTAAGAACCTCTAAGAATCAAGGCAAGACTGGGATCTAGAGAAGGGAAGGAGGTTGAGAACTGGTGAGATGGGAGGATATCAAGCGGAAAAGTTTGGTGACAAATCCAAGAGTAAGAGAAAGTCTTACAATGATGAGAGCCACCTTTAGCAACAGTGGAAGAGGAGGAGGAGGGCTTGCTGAGACATAGTGACTGTTAGCTAATGACACCTGCCATAAGAAGTCAATGCCAAAGTCTGCTGGATCTGGAAGTGTGGGATTGACAAGAGCAGCACTGAAGCAGCTGGTGGGGTTGTTGCTGGAGGAGTCATGGAGATGGTGTGGCTAGTTGGAAGAAAGGATAACTAGTATTAACCCAGCAGAGTAAAAAGTGGTATCAATAGGACCATGTTGATAGTGACTGCAAGAATTCAACTCAGTGTTGGAACACTGCCAGTTTCTTAATGAGCCCTGACTAGGAAGTGGTTTGTCAGGGCCTGTTGTGGGTGTGAGAGGCAACAGTGACTTAAGGTGTTGTCTCTGGTTGCTCTTCACTTAGTAGGGGTTATTGTTCTGACAGCAGGGTGTAGTGCTCCATCACCTCAGCTGTGTTATCATTTATGAGAGCATGTTCTGAACAAGGAATTGACCTGTTTAATAAGGAGATCACTTTCTCTCACCCCTGACCTGAATTTTTGAACTGAGGCTCTGTGTGGCTCTTAAGATTCATCAAAATGAAGGGGGAGCTATTGTATGATGTGAAACATACAGTACAATGTATTGTGTTGATGCGAAAACACCTCTTCCTCCTTTTTTCATTTCTATTTAAACTGTGCAAGTGGATTTTCAAAGCATGTCAAGTGCTTTGTGTCACAAGCATCAATAACTAGAAGTTAATAACTGGCAATCAATGAAAAATTTGGCTTGAGGAATTTTGTTACATAGGAAGTCTAAGGCAGAGAGGGGCCAAAGTCTCATAAAAGGCAAATTGTTAAATATTACCAGGAGATGCTCTGGGCTGTACTCTATTAGTGTGTCATAATTTAACAAAACTGTTTCTGCAGGAAATTAACTGGGGATCTATTACTGATAATGCAACAAGAAGTAAATTGGGCAATAGCATGTAGCCTGGAGTTAAAAGCTTTATAAAACAAGGGGGTCCAGTGGCCCAGGCACTCTGTTCTGGTATTTCTCAATTGTACCCTGTTAGATTTCATAATGTTACAAAACATAATGGAGATGAGCAGAACTGGATTTTCTGCAAGTGTGTTTCTTCTAAGCATCAAACATTTTTCACCTTCATTTAATGGATTAAAACACTGCAATTAAAACAGTGAGCTTAATGACAGAGTAAGTCTTAATTTCATAGACTACTTCTCCCACCTTCCCTCTTGCCTTTCCATAGTAACTCCAGTACCTCATGAGTTACTAGTAAAGCTGGCAGAGACTAATGTTTACAATTCAGTCTGTTTTTTGAATACAAGCTTTAGTCTTCTCTAGCAAATTAAAACCAGATGCGAACTGCAGGGAGCAGAATGGAATTTAATTCTCTTCTGTGGCTTGTGATGTTAACAAAACTCTTTGGGTATTTTCATTATTTTGCCTAGCAAATGGCTTTTACCTTCTCTCTGTCCAGTCACTGTAATGTGTGGGCATCTTCCAGTGTGCTGTGATAACTGCTGTAAGCCTTCCCTAAGATACATTGCTTTACTTCCACTACATAGGTTAGGCTGATTTTAAAAAAAAAAAAAATTTTTTTTGCAAGTGAAAGGATCAAAAGCTAGTAAATCCAGCCAGAAAATTTTTTCTCTGCTCTTGTGGCACAGCTGATGGAGGCATAATGCAGTTGTTCTGCAACATACAACAAATCTTTCTCTTTTCTCCTTTAAACTACCCTTGTTGAAAGTACACCCAGCACTAAAGAAATACTCAGTGGAATTTGATGGGGAACATAGGCTCAGTCACCCAAAACTTAAATGGTTCTAGGATCTGAAACTTAAGCAGTCCTAGGAACAGTAGTAAGACAGGATAAGCATTTGTTTATGCAGTTAATGCTGTGCTTTTTACACCGGTTGGTGCCACCTCAGAGGAAAAGACTCAACATGTTGAATCACAGAAATGTTGTTTCCTGCTGGGGTTTGGGATTTCCTTGCAGCTCCCCCCTCCGTAGCTGCAGGAGCTGGTTTTGCGTAGTGCGTGTGCTCAGGCAGGAACTTGCTGGGGATGTGGAACTTGGAAGACAAGCCAAACAGTTCTGTGCAGAATGTAATAGTTTCTGAGTCAAATTGTGTGGTAATTGTCAAAATATCATAGGGTGTGGTAGGAACTGCTGTATCTAATGTTGCTGAGGATTTATCCCTTCATAATTTGCTTAAATGAATATCATCTGTAAATCTCAATTAACATATGATTTCTTGGTATTTTCTAGCTGTCTGAAACCTGATAATGTGCAAAAATAAATTTCAGTGTGGGGGAGTTTTGGAGGTTCCCTCCCCCCCAGTTACTCAGTCTTAACTTAAATCCTTTCTAAATTTTCCACAGAAATAGAAGTTACTTGCAGAAGAAAAAGCTGTAGCTTCAAAAAGATAAACTCAGAAAACTCTGAGCACTGGAAATAGTATAAAGCTTGAAATTACGGTAGTAAATTGTAGAGTACTTTGAAACAGAAACCTGCTTCATACAGCTGTTTGCTACCTAGAAGAAAAGTATTCCTAACAGTTTGTTCCAGTGCTGAATTTTAACGTCAGATACAAAATTTGTGATTTTACTATGAACACAAACTTCAGGAGAGTTCATATGAGCTCTACTTCAGTAATAGTTCTTGATAAACCAGGTCTTACATCTTCAAGAGGCAAATAGGGATGGGGGGGTAGTCAAATAACTCCAATAAACTAAATTTTTAAAAGGAAGAACGTAACCAGTGCTTGTTCCTTTTCTTGGTGATCACTTCAATTAAGTCTTGCACTTCTGTAACGCAGTGACTGCCTGACTTGCCTTCCAGTGCTTAGAAATACTAGCCTGATGTTTACTAGGAAGCATGTTCCTCTGAGACCGAAGTTCAAGAATTGATTTAAAGACTCTAGTGCCTTTATTGTGCCATCTCTATGATATAGCACAGGCATTTGTGATGGAAATACTTACATGGTAGAAATTCTTCCTTTTTTTTGGGCAATCTATTACATAAATGGGAATGCTTACCCTTTACTTACACTATTCTATATTGAGAAAGCTTCTGTGATTACGGTTCTTTCTGATGCTACTTCAGGTCTGCTGTCTTTCTACTCTGTGGTGTCAGAGGAGAGCTCTGCAGGAAGCTGTCTCTCTCCTGCGATTTAACCTCTGCTATACTTGGTCCACTCCTTGTATAGCAAACAGCTTCCTGTGGTGGACTATCTTCTGGTGCTACTTGGAGGAAAGGGGAAGAGTTAATCTTAGGAGAGTGGGTGGAATAAGGGACTTAAGAAGGCTGCCTGAACTTGTTAAATCTAGTGTCTTATATCTAAAAGCCTACTTCATATGATAATCTGTATTCGCTTTACTTTGTAATTCCTGGCACATTTGATGAAAGCGTTTCTAGTACCTTTGAGGTTTGTCTTTGGGCTCTAGTGATAGTAGGACATGAACTAGCACCTAAACCATTACCAGAGATGAAACTCCTCACTCCATTTTAAGTGAAGCATCCATCTGTAATTATTGTTCTTGCAGGGGTAAAAAAAAGCTATATATTTTAAATAGGTACGGTCCATGTACCTTATTTGAGATAGTAAGTATTTCTCAAGCATTTTCAAATGAAAATTTTCCTTAATGACGAAGGACAGTCCTGTAAACTAATGCTAGACTCTGTGTGTGTGACTATTTGTTAAAGGAAGAGCATGTTTTCAGAGTGTGGTTTTTGGACTTCCAGACAGATTACACAAGCTCAAAAAGGCCCACCCCACATCCTGTGTAGAAAACCAGCTCACAGAAATGCCCATTGTTCTTCAGGATTATAAGTCACTGTATTTTCTGCCTGCCTTCTTTTTCAAAGTACTGTATGGAAAATACTAATGCTAAGTAACCACAGCAGCTTAACGAGTGCTTGGTCCTGCCAGGTACTGAGTGCTCCACTCTTACTGAAATGGGGGGTGGAGGGGTAGAGAGGATTAAAACATTAGGCTCCCCTGGCTGGAGAACAAAGGTATTGTGATGGTAAAAATAGCTGAGAGTGTTTTATTAGTTATGTGAATAAATTAATAGTTGATGTACTTTAAGTCTGAAAGTTGCTCCTGGAGCCANCAAGTATGTTGAATTTTCCTTGATATTGCATCACCCCTGCTCAGTTGTTACTACAAAAATAGAGTGGGGTATCTGGATCTAACACCCCACATAAGAGATAGGGTGGTTAGTTTACCTGAATCTCTGCCCATGATTATTGCTGAGTTGTGTGCTATTTAATCTGCAAGGTAATGGACCTATCCATAAAGAAGGGAACAATCAAGCCCAAAATGGTAAAACTTGTTCACTCTTCCTTTTTTTTTTTTAATTTTTCATCTACATTATCATCTTGAAGCTTATTTTTTAAAAAGCTGAGGTTCTATTTTTTTCATTTTAAAACAGAAGTGTGTTTCAAAGTGACTTAAACCACTCAGTTTTCTTACTTTAACAGAAAGCAACAAATTGTATTTCTTACTAGAGTTCAGTACCTATTTAAGACCTAAACATTTGTTATGATAATACAATGTAGCAAAGCACAAGACTGCATGACAGTGTTTGAGGCTGTAATCCTGCTCTACTGCAGTCCTCTGGAAGGGAAGCGCCTCCCTTTAGTCACTGCCAGTTTCCTGACTGTGTGGCATTCCCAAAACATGTGGCCCATAAAATGGGATTATAGGGAAGGCATTCAAGTAAACAGAAGTTCCCTCAGGACGAGATTTGCTTTTTCATATGAAGCTGCAGTCTCATTCCCTAGCCAGGGATGACTTCTCTTGGGGACACCAGGGGTTGGAGAGTACTTAAGTACCAAGTTTTGGGCTTAGTCTCCTCCTGGGTTGGCTGGCACAACAGAGTCCCCTTTGCAGTGTCTTTGGAATGACACACCCAATTATAAGTTAAGGGTAAATAATCCTTTCTCTGTCTCTTCAGTGTCTGTATGTAGCAATAAATGACCGGTCCCATGATGTGGCTGTAACTGCCAAAAATCTGCAGTGAATGTACAGCTGTGTCTGTCATTAACTGTACAGTATTGCTGAAGAGGCCCAGTGCTTTCATGAATTGTGTTCAAGGGTAAGTAGCTGTTTGAAGCTAAAAACCTTCGTGTTTCTACAAGCACACGGTTATATTGGTGGATAATAGTTTATTTCTATGATTGTGTAATTCCATCCAGCCTGTTGTGTTGAAAGTACACAGCTTGAGAAGGTTCAGTCTGCAGTTTGAATACTTTGAAGTTCTTTGAGACTAAATTATATTATCAGTCTCAGTGAGGAGTATGTCCAGTCCTGGCCTTGTTAATTCATGCTGTTGTTGCTGCTCCCCAGAATTTTGCTGTGTGGGATATTGGGACACAAACCCTTCAGACTTGGGTTCCTTTCACCAAGTCTGCTTTTCTCTTTCATAATTTTGAAACGTTGTCTCGAGTGGCTTTTGTGTTTCTACTTCTCCAGTGGATGCTAGTCACCAGAGGAAGGATTCAATCAGTAATGGTCATCTTATGCTGGTAGCAAGGCTTTGAGTGCCAACGGCCTTGTCTTGGCTTCCTAGATGTACTGCTGCATACCACAGCATGGAGGCTTTTGTCCCCAAGGAAAGCTACAGTTGTAAATATTCTGCTTAAAAACAACAGAAATTCAAAAATTTGGGTGACTGTTTCAGATTGGCCTGTGTCGGTTACATTGTTGATGTGCTCTTGGGTGTTTGTGAGGAGTGTGATAGAGATTCCTATGGGATGGAAGAGAGCCTGGAGCCTTTGAGAGAGCACAGCTTTGTACATACTGCTGTTACCTTTCTTTAGAGGTGATTCTCAACAGAAACTGTTAAAAATTCTTGTAATTGGTGTTGGTGTGGAGCTTTGAACAAATAGTAGCACTGAGAATTTTTGGTTATCTGAAGAAATATAGGCCAGAAACTCTCCTTTTATTTCTGCACCTGGCACAAAGAAGTATAGAGAACAGCCCTGGGAACGGGGTGCCAACCCAGTTCCTGCTTCCCTTAAAAGCAGCACATTCATGCATTTGTGTACCCCCTATCGTAGCTGAAGCAAAGAATTGTTTTCTGTGGGTTCTAAATCAGCAGTCACTATTCTCTTTCTCTTGTTGATTGGTTTCTTTTCAAAGCACTTACAATGAGGAGCGCAGTTACAAAGTAAATTAAGGTAAATTAAGGGTCTGTAGCTCAAACCAAAAGTAACTGCACTTAAGAGTAAATGTCATTGTCACAGCTGTATGCAGCTTCTGTTTTTAGAAGGTCTGATTCTCTGCCCTGGTCTATAGGGGTGTATAAAGGAGAGAAAGAAGGCCACCTTAATTTGATGGCAGTCTGCTGATAAGACTAGTGGTTGTTTCAAGACTGCTTAATCCTGTTTACAAGTTGTGATTTTTTTGAAAGGTCTGATTTTTGAGCAGGTTTTGTAGAGAAACCCATTTTAAAGCTGAAGATGAATTAATCTCTAGTATTTGATACATAAAACATGTTTTCATCATATTTTAACTGCATGAGAGTTAAAAATAGAATTATTTAATAATTTTTTCCAAAGTTTCAGGAGATTAATTATATTTTTAATACAAGGTTTTGTAGGATCTGATGGTGAATTACGAAGGGCAGTAAGAACACGTTTAATGACTATATTACAAACGTTTGGTTGTTTGTATAGACAGAGCAGTAAGGAACTGAAAATAGCTTGTGAATAACAGCAACACCTGCTTGTATTTCATTTAATAATTTCTATGTGGGATTGTTTATGTTGTAGAAAATGAACAAGCTTTTGAGGGGAATGATATGTTACTAAGGTGCAATATTTTGTATTGTGCTGTATCATAAATTTAGAAAGTAGAGCCATATATCCATGACGTCAGCTCCAAAAATCCTGCAAATAGTTATGATACAATTTAACAGAATTTGTATGGGAAACAGCTTTCAGGAATCTGAAAAGGTGTGCTCAATGAAGGACCTCTCAGCACTGAAGCACCAGCTCTAGTTGCCACGAGCTGCCCCATCTGCCTTACCAGGCCATCAGTCCTGCTGTATGAAAATTGAAACTTGCAAACCGGGGCATGCTAAGTAGAATCAATGTAATTGCTCAGTCATACAGAGTTGTGAACTCCAAGCAGATGTCCATACAGGGGTCTTTACCAATTCACTTCAACCCATTCAATAATGCACCATTCAGTGATTCACCCAGATCATGTGAGCCTGCCTTCCCTCCCCAGTCCACCTGCATACCAGCACTGGTGGGCAGGGGAACTTGAAGTGAGCTGGATCAGCAGAAACACAAGACTGATGCCGGTGCAGCTCTGTGAGTGGCTTGTAGTGAGGTCAAATGGGTGCCAGTGCAAGGGAAGCACAAAGGGGAACCTCCTGTTTTGGCAACTGTCAGCAATCGGATTGGCTTCATGATTTCATGAAATGGTATCTGTGAGTTACATGCACATCTGTAACTTTCTGGAAAGCTGTGGTCCTTGAAGGCGTTGCTTCACTGCAGCTGGGTGCCACCCCATTCCTGTGTACTGCTGCTCTGTCAGCTGCTTGATGCAAAGGCAGGTAGGGGGGATGAATTCGGCTGTCTATGAGCTTCTGAGATCTATGTGGAAATTTCTGGGATGGATGGAGAAAAGTCTTATGGACAAAGTGTGGTCCAGATGAACCTATTACAGTTTACATTAATATGTGATTATATAGGTGACTCGTGTGACTATAAAATGAAGTCTAGACTAAGGTTTGGGCAGCTGTGCTATAATTAGAGAGACTGAAGAACTTAGTGAAGTTTTCTGGAAGATAAAGGACTCCACATAGTAAAAGGACAAATGCAAGAATGGCTAACTAAGATAATGGGTAATGAACTAGTATAACTCAAAAGCAAAAAACAAAGTGGGTGGAAGGGAGGATTACAAATCCCAGCCAGTTTATCTGGACTATCAGGCTGGTGTCAAAGTACTGAATTCAGTTTGTGGACTGGGGTAAGACATTAGAAGGTCACCATCACCTTGCGGGGGGGGGGGAATCTTCATTTGGGCTTGGGAAGGT
>VZRU01020898.1:19758-92513 GCA_013398155.1 Pedionomus torquatus
CGGGGGGGGGGAATCTTCATTTGTGCTTGTGAAGTTTAAAGGCCTTGAGCATTGTCTATGTTAAGACCTGTTTTAACTACCTACTGTTGCAAGTGACACTAGAGATTACTAAAAACTGGAAGAAGTTACATGAACCAAACCTCTTTTCTCATTTTTTATTTAGTGCTGTCGTTAGCGTTCTTGGCAGCACTTCATAGATATTCACTTTCAGTGGTTTTTATGCTTGGTTGCACTTCCTGTCTCATATATTAGCATAATGATGTCATTCTCACACCGCTGTGGGGGAGCATGGTGGCGTGCTCTGCCCAAACCACTGCAAGGAAAGCTTCCTCATGCTCCTACAAGAAGACTTTGCATCTGCTCTTATGGCTGACATCCAAACAAAGGGTCCCATTTTTGAACCTGCCCTGTATGGAAGTAGGGAGCAGAGTGGGAGGAAGAGGCAGCAGGAGATGGACCTTCCTCACACCATCTTCCGTAGGAAGCTACTAACAGCACCGTCTGTCTTCACCTACTGTGGGTGAACAACTGGAGTCTGCCTAACTCCTTCTGTACCTCCAGAGCCCTGTTATGGAGCTGCAGAAAGGAAGGAAATAGGGAAGCTGCTTATCCCTAAAGCAAACCAAGCAATGAAAAGTGGGAATGGGAGATTCAAATGCATCCCTGCTCCTCTAGCCAGGCCAGAGGGAGGAAAGTACTCAGTAAGTCCCGTCTGCCCAGTGGACTAGGCAAGCAGCGGGGTTCGTTCCTCTGGTTCTTCTGCATGTCCCAAGAACGCAGTGAGGATGGAGTGGTTTCTCCTTGGAGATGTTGCTGCAGGAGAGGGAGGAAGGTGGCCCCAGCACCTCTGGGAGCAGCGTGGGCCTGCTCTTCCTGCCTCGTCAGGTCTGTGTGTACCAGGCCAGGCTCTCTTGTGCAAGCAGCAATTATGCAGAAAGCATTAAAGCGATAGAAATCAGCGTGTTTAAATTAATTTAGGAAAAACTTCTGGAAGATTTTGTCCCCTTAAATCTGGCTGAAAGGGGCTCTTCCAGCATGAGTCACCCACAGCTGTAGAGGAGCCCTGGGCAGAGCCTTCCTCCCCTTCACTGAATGGAGCTGTCAGAGTGCTCGCAGCCAGGGCAGGGAGAAAAATACCCCGATTCATTTCCTAACGAGATATGCATGGGAGAATTCCCCACGGGGCCACCCGTGGGGGTTTGCGGCTTTTGTGTTTTTCAGTCACTCAGCTCCACATAAGCAACATTGTCCAGTTTCAAGCTCCCACCCAGAGGACTGAAACACCCCAAGCCTGTCCCCAGGAAGCACACAATAGTGTTGATATGCCTGTTGCTGCAGAGGAAGTGGCTTCTGTTATAACCAACGAGCAATCTGGCAAAGTCCACAGTTTGGGTGGTTGCCAGGCTAAATTTGATGTAAAATATTTAACCTCTTTGGCTTTTGTCTTGCTGTTTTTTGGAGATGTTTCTCCTGTTTCCTGCAATTTAAATCCTACACATGGCAAGCGTTTATTTTCCCCCACAAAAAATAATACAGGCTTTTCTTGAGAAATGACAGAATTGTTAACAGAGAATCTAGTCTATTTAATAGTTGAAAATATTCTCAAATGCCCTTGGTAGGTTCGCAAACTGGGGCTAAGCCATAACGCAGCTAAGGGGTGGCTTAGGGCTTCATTGTGTCCTCTCGTGTCTCCCCTTGCTACGTTCACTTTTTGATCTGAATTTGACATTGGAAATAAAACATACTGCAGAAAAGGTAGTGCATGAAAGGCAGACTTCAGATATTCGAGGCATCGGGCGCCCTCTTGTGCCGTTTCTCTGGGAACGTTGCAAGGTGAGCAGGTTCCTAGCAGCAGAAAGTGAGCAGAGCCTCTGCCTCAGTTATAGTTTGCAGGGAGACTGGTGTGTGCTCGGACACCTACATCATGATCTAGTGTGGTTCTGATGTGTAGGAGTTTTCTTGGGTCTACTCACTTCACCCCAGCTATACAATGTGACTGTTCAAAATGAAGCTTTGAACAGAAAAAAGTGTCTTATATCTACCAAAAGACAAAAATAAGATTTTTAGGTTCGCTCAAAAATAGCAATCATTGCTGAGCCAGATTTTAAGTTGGATTTTAAACTTCACTTACTGTTAATAATATGATGCAAGTTTAAATTCAAAAAGAATGGATGCTGGATGTTTTTAATAGTTCACCTCCTTGCACTGTGGAATATCAGGAAAAGTGCTCCATCTCCCTGGAAGTCAAACTCTAGGCTTAGTTATATTGTCTAGTTAATACTTTTTCAGATTTCTCACTGCAGATTCTTGGAAAATGTCTCATTTTACCAGATGGCAGAAAATAAAAGTGCAGACTAAAAGAGATAAATTGATTACAAAGTTAACTAAATAGCTACCATACCTCTGAGAACATGGACCTTCAGTGGCTTGCTGCCTGGTGAAATAAATTTTACTGTTGCTTATATTTGGAACTCAAAATTGTTCATAGCCTGATGCAAAATTGTTCTAGCCTGATGCAAAGTCCCAAACTTAACGATACGTCTAAGATGGATGCAAACACAACTGGGCATAACAGGCTTAGTGAGCTCTCCCCTTGCCAGCATTTTTCTGAAGTCTTGACTCTTCAGGGGTTAAAGGCATTGCAAAATTAGGGAGGGGCTGTTCACAAAGGCCTGCTGTGATAGGATGAGGGGCAGTGGATTTAAGTTACAGAAGAGTAGATTTAGGTTGGATATTAGGAAAAATTTCTTTAAGGGTGGTGGAACACTGGAACTGGTTGCCCAGGGAGGTGGTTGAGGTCCCTTCTCTGGAGATATTCAAGGTGAGGCTCGATGAAGCCCTGGGCAACCTGGTCTAGTTGCAGGTGTCCCTGCGACTGCAGGGAGGTCGGACTAGATGACCTTTGAAGGTCCCTTCTGGCCTGGATGATTCTATGAATTTCAGGCTTGTTGACCCAGAGCAGTTTTAGATTGGACTACCTGCCACTCTGTGATGATATTTCTAGCAAAATAGCTCCTAGCTCCTAGGAGCCTGAAAGCTCCTGAGGATTACAATTGTTTCTTGAGCAATAACTAGAATATAAAAAAAAAAAAAGAGTGATCGTGTTGGGCCTGGCTGAGGTCCATCTAGCTGATATGGATCCTGTCTCCAGCAGACACTGTAAGTGGATGCCTTGATAAAAGCCTAAGACCAGAGCAAGTATAAATGCTTCTTCCTTTACTGTTCTCCCAGCCTCCAGCTATTTTCACATCCTTAGCCGAGTATGGGATTTAGCAAACATGAGCAGATTTCATTTCCAATATTTTCCTGTCTTGTACTGAGCTAATATTGAACTTCAACATTCACAGCATCCATGTTGTGATCTTTTTTGACCACTGAGCTGAGACCACACAAGACTTCTATCATAATGCCAGTATCTCACTTCTGAATGCTAATGGTCAGCTCTGATCATATGTATGAGACCATATGTGAAGTTAAAATTGCTTTTCTGACTGTGCATAATTTTGTATTTGTCTGTACAGAATTCTGTATGCCATTTTATTGCTCACTGATTTTGTGTGTGTGTGTGTGTGTGCAGTCATCCCTCATTCTTGCCATCTTCAATAATTTATATCATCAATAAACCCTGTCATATTCTTGTTCACCCACTGTTCCAGGTACACTGAACCAGACAGCTCCATGTCTCATATCTAGGGAACTGCACTGATGAACTTGGTCCACTGTATACACTTACCATCTTGTCTCTTGTTTCCCATCTTTTGAGAACTGTTTTCCCTGGAGGGACCTTCTCTCTTAAGCCGTAGCAGCTTGGTTTCCTTAAAAGCCTTATTGAAGAATGTGGTTGAGAGCTTTCTGAAAATTCAGATATACATAAAACCAAACCATCCTTGTCCTTGTGGCTGCTGAGTCCTTCCAAGAAGTCTGATAGGTGCTTGATGCAGATTTCCATTTACAAAAAACCCATCTGGGCTCTTCAGAGCTATCGTGTGTATCTGTCTGTCATGTCTATCTGTTTAATCCATTTCTTATTATAGTTTCTACTACTTGTTCATCAGTGAAGCTTCGTACAGAGATACGGCTCTGCTGATAATGGTATGACTTTGGCAATGTAACCATGTTTTGTAGTACTTCTCCATGTTCTCTGTAAAATGTCACAAAAATTCCGCAGCATGGTGTGTCTGTAGAGGGCAAGTAATGTTTGTGAAGTATTTTCAAACAAAAAGAAAATGCTGTGGAAGTGCATGGAATTAATGTTCCTATATAAGTTTAATAGAAATTATCACTTGTCACAGCAACAAAATAGGTACAAGTGGATCAAATCAGGGTTTTGTATGTATTTTGAGGTTACTAAGAGTTACTTGCCTGTACCTGACAGCGTACTTGAATTTGACCCCGTAAAGACTGAAAATTCTTCTAGTACACAAGTAGAAATTTTCAGGGTCTGGGCTGAAAGCTTCCTACACTTGAGCAGGAGCATTTTTGAGGGACTGGATATAAGGATTGTTTCCAGCAGAGCAGGTACAACCCTTGGAAGTTTTCAGACTGCTCTGGGGGGCCATCTGTCATGAGTGGTTAGCTACTTTGTTCAGTATGGGGGACCATCTCATGGCAGTACCCGATGCTATGTGAAAAGTAGTCCAGGCAGGCACTTGGGAATCTGCAGAGTACTACAGGAAGGTGTGAAAAGTGCCTTTCTTTTGCCCAATGAAGTCTTTGTTCTTCTTTTTCCCTTTCATGAAGAGGATGAGGAAAGAAACTGTTTTCCTTGGTAGTTGGGTCTTCAGCAAAGTACTGGTTTATGCTCTTTGAAAGGCAGCGCAGCTTCACTTGTGTGGTTTGCATAGGTGAAATAGCTAATGTAAATTAATTCAGAGACAGATCTCCTTAGCAGAATCAACCATTCATGGGCACAGAATGTTATTAATAATTTGAGCGAAGTGTGTGGTCAGTGTTGTTCTTTTGTTAAACCTACCTTCTTTAAAATACCAACAAAAGGCTTCTTATGGCTGCATAGCTTAACCTCAGTGTTTGAAAATCTGACAGTGCCAGGTCTGCTGCAGCTGCTGGTAAAAGATCATTTGCAGACTTACTCCTAAATTAGCCAATGCAGGGAAGCAAAATACAAGAAGGGGGGGGGAAATGCTCAAACAAATCCAGTAGTTTGGGAGTAAATTATCCTTTTCGTTTTACTAAGTATCTGAATTACTGCTCAATGCATAATGCAGTAACAGTTTCCAGAAGATTGGCAGTTACACTGTAATGCTTTGATAAAACAAAGAAATGCACATATTAGCATAGGCCTGTTAGGACTGTGGATTGAAATGTGTGCACTGACCATGTATAAGAACTGACATGCAGAGGTACAAGGGTAAAAACATGCTTTGCAAAAGGCTGTATCCAAGTTGATGCTTTGCCTCCCGTTCATCCAGTGTTTCACAGTAAGAATGTGTCTGCTTTTCCCTAAAATACACAGTAGTAAGCAGGACAAACTTAAAAAGTAATGTATCTTGCACTTCCACCTCCCTTCTTCCTGTAAGAGTGTACATCGATACTCCCTGCAGAGGCAGTTAACTCCTGCCTTTTAAAATAGTGAGTTGTTCAAATCCATACAAATTACTTTCCTAGACTTGTCTAGGGGTCAGCTCTGAGCTCTGACTATTGCCACATTCTGCTCTTGCGTGTGAGATTATATTTCCAGATAAGCGTGAATAGAGTTCAAATGAATTTATCATTGATCAGTGGAAAGGATGTCAGAATGTGAAGTTTCATACTGCAAAAAAATATACAAGTCCTTGAAAATGTGTATTTGGAAAGGAACTGCTTTATTCTTAGTGTAGCTGTAGGTCTGCCAGCAACCGCTTGTGAAGAGATGTGGGAGTTAGCCGAATAGACTCCCTGCTGGCAAGGAGAGCCAAGAGGCTGTATGCTGCCCGTACGGACTGACTTCTCATTTTTGAATCCCTTTGGATAAAGGAAGGTAAATTATTTTTCTTTGCTGATGAAGCACATTGTGAGGCAAAGCCACAGTCAAGAAGAAAAAAGAAAAATGTTCACTAGAAATAAAAGCTTTAAAGTCAAATGGAATATGGTGTCATGTGAGATTTGTGATTTCTTTTGGTTGTCAATCTCAAGATTCATCACAAGTACAGCTGAAAGAAGATGGCAAATGAAGTGGGAGGTGGGGAAAGAAAGAGATGGCTGAAGATCAAATGCATAATTTTAATTAGTGGCTCATTCACTGATTTGGACCTGTTTATAATTAATAAACTGTTAATTAAACTAACAACTATAGACTATTTTAAGTTGAATTTTTCTTTGCTGCAGTGCATAATGTGTGGTATCCTGCTGAGTCTAAAGAAAGGGCAAACAGAAATAGTCCCTTATCCTGTGAATGCCACAGTCACTATCAGGACTCCTGTGACTGTTAACAGGCACTTTTCCCAAAATCTACTTTCTTTCAGCATCAGTTACAGAATTGTAGAATGGTTAGAGCTGGAAGGGACCTTAAAGATCATTGAGGTCCAACATCCTTGCCATGGCAGGGATACCTTTTACTAAATCAGGCTGTTCAAAGCCCCATCCAGCCTGGCCTTAAACACTTCCAGCAATGCGACATCCACAACATCTCTGGGCAACCTGTTCTAGTGTCTCATCACCCTCACAGTAAAGAATTTCTTCCTAATATCCAATCTAAATCTCCCCTCTTCTAGTTTAAAACCATTACCCCTTGTCCTATCACTATGCTTCCTGACAAAGAGCTCCTGTAGGCTCCCTTCAGATACTGGAAGGTTGTTGTAAGGTCTCCCTGGAGCCTTCTCCAGGCTGAACAGCCCCAGCTCTCTCAGCCTGTACTCAGAGGAGAGGTGCTCTATCTCTCTAATCATCTTCGTGGCCCTCTGCTGGACCTGTTCTAGCAGGTCCATGTCCTTTCTATGTTGGGGACTCCAGAACTGGACACAGTACTTCAGGTGGGGTCTCAAGAGGGCAGAGAAGGGGGGGGAGAATCACCTTCTGCAACCTGCTGGTCACACTTCTTTTGATGCAGCCCAGGAAATGTTTGGCTTTCTGGGCTGCCAGTGCACACTGCTGGCTCATGTTGAGCTTCTCATCCATGAGCACTCCCAAGTCCTTCTCCTCAGGACTCCTTTCCAGTAATTCTCCACCCAACCTGTATTTGTGGCTGGGATTGCCGTGTCCCAGGTGCAGGACCCTGCACTTGGCTTGGTTGAACTTCATGCTATTTGCACTAACCCACCTCTCAAGCCTGGCCAGGTCCCCCTGGGTGGCATCCCTTCCCTCCAGCGTGTCATCAGCAAACTTGCTGAGGGTGCATTCAATCCCACTGTCCATGTCTCCCACAAAGATGTTAAATAGCATTGGTCCCAGTACCAACCCTCGAGGAACACCAGTTGTCACTTGCTGCCACTTGGACACTGAGCAGTTTACCACAACCCATTGACTATGGCCATCCAGCCAGTTCCTTATCCACCAAGCGGTCCATCCATCAAATCCAAGACCAGGATGTTGTGTGGGACTGTCAAATGCTTTGCACAAGTCCAGGTAGATGACACGTTGCTTGGCTCTTGTCTAGAGTCCGTGGTAAATATTGTAAAAAGCCATCAAATTTGTCAGGATTTGCCCTTGGTGAAGCCATGTTGCCTGTCTCACGTCGCCTCCTTATATTCCACGGGCCTTAGCAGAGATTCCAGCAGGATCTGCTCCATGATCTTGCCAGGTACAGAGGTGAGACTGACTGGCCTGTAGTGCCCTGGGTCTTCTTTTTTTTACTTTTTTAATATTGGGGTTATGTTCCTCTTTTTCCAGTCAGCAGGAACTTTGTCAGATTGCCACAATTTCTCAGATATATGAAGCTTATAAAGCTAGCTATAATGGTGCCATCTGGTGACTCCAAAAATTTTTACACAAAAATGAAATAAACAAACTAGATGGAATTTGGCCTGCTACTGTGAAAATACCCTGTCAAGTTGGACTATTTATTAAAGATTCATGAAAACTCGGAGCTTTTAGAACTCAACCAGGCAATATACATAAGCCATACACATACAGAAGTCCAAGACTAACCACAAATGTTGTGGAAGTAAGGTAGTCTTTCACCCTACCATGCAAGTAATCTCTTGTGCATTCATGATAGAAAAAAACCTGACTTTTGAGACGGGAAACAGATCATTTATTTGCCTACAAAGAAGAAAATTTAAAGATAAGGCAACAAAATCTCTTACTGAGTTTGTCTTGATGCAAGAAATATGGAGGATGTTAATTGATTATAGAAAATAGTAGAAATAAACCAGCTGTGCGAAAGAATGTCTTTTGTATATTCTGCAGTTAGTGTGGCTGCCACACAGTCTCTGGAAAGCTGGTCTCCTCAATGCACTGTTTTCTGTCCTGGATATTGCTTTTTATATGCACAGCCTGTCTGCACTATCTAATGTCTCTACTTTCACTGCCTGTCATTTCCCACCACAAAGGCAGAGGTGACCTTTTTCACTGCTCTGACTGTTGCTCACGTGGCTCTTACTCGGTTCTGGTTGAAAAGGAAACTTTTATTTGTGGGGTTGTACTGTTTTACAGCCAGATCCATGGTCTTGTAAACACCAGAGCTGACAGAAGGAAGCAAGTAAGTACATACATACATGTGGCTGGTGATAGGTGGAATAGGTGTGGGCACCCCTTTCAGTATCATGTTTTAAATCATGACTACATGCTATGTCCTAACCAATATGGATACAACACTGATGAGGTAACGAGACTCGCACTCCAAGGCAATTAGCCCAACAGAAAACCATTCACAAGTAGATACAAGTGAGATAAGAGGATGGGGGGGTGGTAGTGTCTGTTATCTCAGATCCTCCTGATTGGGGTGGGAAGGGAAGGGAAAAAAAGAAACAAACCAAACCAAAAAGCTGTGTTAATAACTTTGTATAAGTGCAAACTATTATGTAATGATTTAATCATTATTTACTGAATTTCCAAATTACGCACATTCTCCCAGTAACTGTACCAGGCTAAGTAACTCCTGCTTTTAAGCACTATTCCGCCACGCTTAGGAGAGGCTGTGTCTCTTGACATTCATGTCTTTTGCAAAACAGCCCAATAGACACAGTGTAGATCAACTGGCTTTTATGCATATATTCTCTAAGAAAAACTAAATAAACAAAATATTTGCTATGACAAGATGCCTGAATAGATCACAAATGTTAAAATCAGGAAGTACAAATGTGATTTTATTTTCGCCTCCTGAATAGTGACATCTGTAGAACCTTCTCCACTAACTTCTTCATTAAGTCAGTAATTTCCCTTTCAACTGCAGTCTGTATTTTAGGAAAATACTTAGTCTTGATTTTACATGCCATTTGGTGGCTGTAGAAGAGTTTCTGCTATCATTTTGAGGTCTAATAATACATCAGGGAAAGATGGTATATTTGTACTAGCATTTGCAGCTTTTCAGTGTACGTCTTGTGGTCACACATTGCTTCCTCCTGGTCTGAACAGTTACCTGAGTTCTTCTTAGAGAAGGATAAACCCATTGATACCTTCATCTTTAGTGCAGCAGTGTTGCAGGAATGCACAAAAAAACCCGACAGTATTTTTCTCCATGGTCATGCCCAACCTTCCATTTCTAAGGTGATATTTCAAAGAGCCTCTGCTTCTTTCCTGGTCAAAATCACAGCTGCTTACTCAGTGCTGGCCTGGCTCGGGTGGCTCAACCAGTTGTCTTCAAGCTCTTGCTACTACTGCAAGTGCACATCCCACTTGATGTACTTGGGCAGTGACTTCTGCTGTGCCCAACCATCTTCCTCTGTAAGGGGACTTAATTGCTCTTCTGTTTTGCCTGAATGAAGGGTAGCTGTCAGGTTTGCTGCCCTGTGCTTCGTCAGCTTGTGTCTGATCACAGACAAGTGTGATGTCTTGTGCTTCCCACGGACTGACAGTCTTTGGTTTATAAAAATGGTGGAAGGAGACATGGTTTTTGGTATGGTTGTGTAACTGGTTGTAGAATACATGTCTTCATACATGTCGTCTCAGCTGCATGGGACATCTGTTATGCATTCTACTATCACAACAGAAGGAATGTGTAAAACTGATGCTGATTTGATTATCATGCCTATTAAATGGTGTTTGCTTTCATTTTTCCAGCCTTCTCCCTCCGTTGTAAGTTACTATGGCTTAGTACCTGGAGTAAGACCCGAGAAAGGAACATGTATTCTGCAAGGGTACAGCTCTGAAACTCAAAAGCCGTTGCTTAGAAGTGTGCTTCTTGCATACTAACTCTTTCCTTATCCTATGCAAAGAGAACAGGAATGCAGCAGTTTCAGATTAGGCCTTTGGGGAAGCTAGTACAGGTATTGCTGGTATATAGGTAACTCCTTGGGGGAGCTGCTGAAGGGAGATTTTTGCCTCTGTTATGAATCAGATAACTTGCCCTGTTACCTGTTCTGGAAATTGTTTTGTGTTTGTCTTTATTGTGTCAGTCTCTACTGTCACTTGCCTGCCTTGCCTGTGGCTTGTACTTTTATGGTTGCTCACAGCAGAGTTGAGTCCTTTTTCCCAGCAACTTCCACCATCCTGTGGAGGGGTTTTACACCTGTGAAAGAACCGCTATTACAGGTCATCATCCTGGGCAAGAGCAGCAGTAACTTACCCTAGGACAGCTCATAAGAACATCTCAGTTAGCTGAAATTGCTGTGAAAATGAGGTCAACATGTTTCGCTTCTCTCTGTGCCTTGTCATGGTAATCCAGGAACTCTGGGAAGAAATGTGTTGGCTACAATAGAGAGGGTTTGGAAATACAGAGAATCATGCAGAACTACAAAGAAATTTCACACCACAGAGAGGTGGAGAATTATTCTTTTATCTCCTCAATGAGAGGGAGTCTCCAGTCAGGCAGCTCCTCTGCTGCCGTGCTGGGGCAAGTGACTCAGCTTTGCACTGGAGAAGAATGTCCCCAGTGTTGCTTTCCTGGAAGCACCTTCACCTGGAGGTTTCTCATTCAGGAATTAATTTGCTTATGAAAACCTATCAGTTCACAGAGCCTGGGGTGGCACAGCTGCAGGCAGATTGCACTCAGGGGGATGAGGATGCACAGCTGTAAGCAAGCCTAATGAAGAGCTCTGACGAATTTTCCAGTATAACTATGCCAGTAATTGTCAGGATCTATGAAATAAATAAAAGTTAGTTGTTCTCACCCCTGAGAGTTGCTCAAGTTTGTAATCATCCTATCTCACCAGGAATGAAATACATGAGGCATATTAAAAGAGGCTGCAGTTGCTATTCACTGGTGATTTGTTACAACTAAAAGCTTTCAGAAATAGCGCAAGACAGGTCTGGCAGCAGTCAACTGACCTGTAATTTTAAGATTGGGGAAATCATTAGAAAAAGGAAGCAGAGCGTAGCCTGGTAATCCCCATGAGTTTAGCTGCAGCTTGAGCTACTATCACGAGTGAGACCCTGAGTATCTGAATCTCCTGAACCGTACAGGTTTGTGCTGAAAGTCAGCCTTTAGGGAAAATACATGAGTATTTCTGACAGAATAGTTTTAAGAGCTGCTTTTTTTTTCCTTCCAAGACATCAGCCTTATCAATAGCAGTGATACTGAGGTCTACTTACTATCTCTAGACATTATCTCATAGCTTCCTATTTTATTTAAGGGTCATTTCACTGGAGAAAGCAATTATTGCAGGGAGTGGCTCAGTTATGTAGATAATGGGGCCAAATCCTTAATTCCTGTAAACAACTTTTGCCCAATTCAGACAGCACAAAACAATTTTAAGCCTGGTTTGAAGTGGCTAGTGTTCCTAGAAGTCCTCTGATTGCATATGGCAGCAGACCAAGGAAAAAAAAAACGCCCCATCCCAACAGGTATCTGCTAGCAGGAGCCCAGCTGTTGAGCATCATGTAGGAGAAACAGTCTGGAGTCAGCACCTGGAAGATGCCTTTCCATTTGGAATGGGAAGTTGCCGTGTGTCTGGAGTACCTGCTTGATTTGTTGTCAGCTTTTCAATCTCCTAAACAAGATAAAACGAATACGGTGACACATGGAGTTTGTGGGCCCCTGCACTGGCATTGTGAACACTGTTCTGCGGGGGGCGGGGTGGAGGAGCAGAGCAATTAAAGCATGCCACTGTGCAGCCAGATGTCTACGTTTATGTCATAATTTGTTAGCCTCTCACCAACCCAGGTGAAAGAGGTCTTTTGGGATTAGTTAAATCCAAGCTTAAGTCCAAGGAAGCCAGGTGATATATTAACCTCTTCTCCCCAGGATGGGGTTAACTGCAGAAGTGGAACTTCTTAGCCATATTCACCTGATGGACTCCTCTGATCTGCCAAACCTGTGAACTCTTCTGCCTGAATTTGTTCAAACTCCTGTGTTGGTATAGAAAAATAGGTCTGATCCCATGTGCCCTTAGGGTGCTGCTTCACTTCCCAGGGTTGGCAGTCTCACAGTAATACTTTCAGGATGTCAATAGCTTCAGTGAGGCACAAACCCAATATGATTTGCTAGTTGTGTGACTGCAAAGGCACATTCTTCCTCCCTGGCTCTGACACATATACCTTGGGGAGTATCTGATTTATGCATATGGTAAGATATCAGCGTGCGTTGATTAAGTATATCCAAAAAAAGGATTTTTCAGTTGCTATTGCATAAGGAAAAATTTCAGCTTGCCCTCTTGAAATATCCTGGCACTGTTTGGATGCAAGAATTATTTAATAGGGAGACTTTGAAGTAGGATGAAAGTAAGAAATCCTATGAGAAAAAGCTCTGTTTGTTTCTTACATTTTCTCCACCCTTCCCTCACCCTCAGCTGTTCCTTATGGTTAGAAGAAACATCTTTTCCAAACCCTTTCAATCTATAATACCATCATATGGAGCAAAAGGAAAGCTGAACTTGTCCCAGAAGCATTCTCACACTGGAATGTTTTAGATGCTCCAGCCCCAGAGCTTTGGGCACAGGGAAAGTACGAGTAGCAAGATGTCCATGTTGTTTGTGGAGGGGTGGATCAGAGAGTGTCTTATGCCTTGGGCACTGTAGGGAACTATCTGGCATTGCTGAAGTCATCCTGCAATGTGATGATGTGGGGACTTTCGTGGCAATACCAGCTCACAGACTTCTTTCTTGTTCTCTGTCCCTCCTTGCCCATTTCCATGCCATGAGGCACCACAGTTGTGGCTGGATGAATGCAGTTCCCTACAAACAGCACTGAAGACCAGAACCCTTGGGGGGCAGGGTGGGGTTGTTCTTTAAAGCCAGAGAAGCCCAACACTGATCTCATTTACAGCACGACCTCACAAGTGGTTGCATGCAGGTGATTGCCCTCACCCATCAGTGGTGTGGTAAATGGTGTGCTTGCCCAGCGCAATGAATAAGGTCCTCGATCAGAGCCCCTAAGTATGCTGTGGAAGGCTCTGCTCCAGCTTCAGCTCCATTAAATCATGACCCATGAGACTAAGTGAAGATGACCTCTAGCACGTTGTTTGCCCTGAATGATTACGGAAAACTGCAGGGCCCATGGGCAAGACTGGGAGAGGAGTGCCTTGTTGGGAAGAGTGTTTGGCCTTACCTGCATTCAGTGCTATCAAGACCAAGAACTCTCGGGAGATATAATAAAATGTAGTGTTTCTGGGCTTCAGAGCAACTGAGGAGGCTTAGGGGAATTTTAGACGTAGGTAAGAATTTGTTTTCTGACCTCCAGCAAAGCTGCTCAATGGATGTACCATGTCACCTCTTTTACTGGAATAACACTGTCACAACACTGCATTCAGCAACGGGACTTTGAGGAGAGTTTAAGTTCAACAAAGATGGAAATAGACTCTACCATGCAGCTCTAAATTTCTCTTGGCATACTGGACAAGAGATGACACAGAAACAATTTCAGGTACCGTAAGACTAGGTGAGATAAAACTACCTCAAGTTTTGTAATACGAAACTAGATTTCTCACAGTTTGCTACAAAAAGAAAAGTTAGGCTTTTCTCTTACTTTTACAAGTCAACTGTGAGTAAAAGCAATTACTTAAAAGCTTATTTTTCTATTACATCATTAAAAAGAATATGAGAGAAACTTCATGCCAACATTTGTTAAAATTGCATTAGGATCTAGGTAGATCTAATTTATGTAGGGGTTCTGTTTCCCAGATGAGGAGCAAACGAATCTCATCTGACAGATAATTGAGTTATAAAGGCTTCACTTGAGAACTGTGCTCCAACAGAACGTAATCAAGACTTGGAGTTTGATAAGGTCAAGCATACAATAAGGAGCTAAATTAGGCAGGGTTCCTCAGCTAGCAACACCTATAGCTAGACCTTCTCAGACAGTGTGAGTTAGCATGCAGTGGAGCTAAAGGTTTACATTAACCCTGGTGTTTTGCTCTATGGGCAGTGGAACTAGGTGTTAGGGGAAATAAGTTTATAAACCATAGAAGTAACACAACTCTGCAGCAAGTTGTAAAAACTTGAATTTCTCCCAAAAATGTACACACTTTTACAGCATTAAGCTTCATCATAATTATGAAATCTTGCATTAAACCCCCAGGGACATAAACTATAGCATAAATGCAACATTTGAACCTTAGAATTTTGTGCTCTGGGAGCCAACAGAAACCACACAAGCAGAAGATTCATGTAGCAAAATGGTGAAAGGGCATCCCTGCTAAATGCCTTGTGGAAAGTGCTAAACAAACTGGAATAGTTCCAAAATATGTAGGTGGGATTGCTCTTCACAATGCTGGGATTTACTCCATTATTGTCTGAGTGACTCAGCTGAAATTGCCCACAATATACTAGACATATTTTATTGTCAATACATTTTGCCCTGGCCTTTCCTCTCCATGGATATATGACCTTAATTCACCTAAATTTCTAAAATGGTGGAATCGGGTGATTCTGATAACAGCACTGCACTTTTCATATCCAAACATGCTGTAGACTCATCTGCATATTCAGGAGGGCAGTGTGTCATCACCTTATGTCAACATTTTCTTGGTTAATCTACTGCCAAGAGAGAGATACTGCCTTCCCTGCTATTGGACCGAGCTCTTTACCTTCTATATGTGACACTGCCAGCTGCTAAAGGACCTTGAAACTGATTCCCAAACACAGAAAAGCACCTATTTGATGCCATGATGCTTAATTCAATCAATCAATTAATTCTGTGTGGTCCCATGGTGGTGGAACAAATGGACCTTTATTTCATTCAAAAAAGGATTAGGGCTGAATGTGTTTTGTGCAGATAAAAACCCAAGGTTTCCACATCTGTATCTGGCATCAGTATCTCACAGGATAATGTCCCCTGATGCTGTAGTCTACCACTCTTTTTGACAGAAAACAGGATGTTCTTCCTGCCTTTTTATCTGGAATATACTTTGTCTTAAATATTAGGTCAGGATTTGTTCAATCAATTCACAGAAGTTCCTGTAATCTCAAATGGAAATTAAAATCCAACCCAATGCATGGGATTGCAGTATCTTGATTTTAGAGCTGACAGTACCAGCTGTTTCAGAAGAAGGTTTAAGAAGCTCCTTAGAGGACAAATATGAAATAATCTTTGATTCTGCCTCTGAGTATTCAGTGAGGGCCTGGGCTCGGAAGGATAGTGGTTTATATCTCTAGCATTTCTTTAATCCTGTCTAAAAAATCTCAAACATCCTTATTAGCTATTTACTTATCCAGCAATGATTTGGTTCCTAAGCCTCAAGAATACTTACTGTCAAGGAGTTAGTAGGTTAGCTAACAGTGTCACTGTCCTCTACTCTTCCAAATCTATCATTTGCAATTGGCTTGGCTTCAATTTCACTGATTTGTCCTACCATACTGTCCTGGTTTTGGCTGGGAGAGAGTTCATTTTCTTCCTAGTAACTGCTCTGTTTCTGATTTAGTGTGAGAATAATGATAACATATATTGTTTTAGGTGTTGTTAGGTAATGCTTATATCAAGTCAAGGACTTTTGCAGTTTCCCATAGAAGCTGAGAGGGAGCATAGATAGGACAAACTGGTCAAAGGAATATTCCATACATAAATGTCATGTTCAATATATAAATGGGGGTTGATGAAGGCAAGAATCCACAATCACTGCTTGGGACAGGCTGGGCAATCGGTCATCAGGTGGGGAGCAATTGTATTGCATCACTCATTTTGTATATTCTTTTATCATTATTGTTATCACTATCTTCTCTTCCATTATTGTTCTATTAAACTGTCTTCATTTCAAGCTATGAGCTTTCCTTGTTTTTTTGATTCTCCTCTTCTATCCCACTGTGGGGTATGTGTGAGTGAATGGCTGTGTGGTCCTGGCTGCCACTTGGGGTTAAATCACAACACCTACAAAGAGATGTGCTGCAACTCCTAAGCACTTTGAGATGCCTGTGTGCTACATGTTAGCCTTCTCTCTCTACTGTCTCTCCAGGGAAGGAAGCCCAGGCACATGGGCCAAAAGGGGGATACGTTGGCCTGGTACCATGCAGGTCAGAGTGTGCATTTCTCTAAAGTCTAGGCACCACTCCGGTGCCTTTTCTCTGTGTTCTGTTTAGATAAAATTCTCTGTATAAAAATTATACTTTAACGTATAATTCCCTTTTTTGTCTCTGTTTTAACCAACTAATTCCTTCTCATATGAATACCTTACTAGGCACTTTAAGATGAAGCAAAACATACCATTGCTCTTTATTAAGTCTCTTGAAGCACACTGGATGTCTTGTAATGCCAAATCAGCTGCTCTTTTATGTTGGATGAGGGCCATAGATCCTAAAAACTATGTAAGCAGCTAATTCCTTTAAAAAATCAGCAGGATTTAGGCATAAAATAGCTCCTAAAGTACTTGACCACTTTTATAAATGAAAGCTAAAGCATCTCCTTTCCAAACAAAGTGTCCTGAAACTCAGTTGCGGGTTTGCAAGACAAAACAGGATGATCTCTGTGCTTCGAAAGGGCTCCAGTTCCTGGCAGGGATAAGGAAGAGGCCCTCCTTGGGGAAAGTAGCCAGGAAGAGACAGGACACGACAGCTAATAGGGAAAGAAATCTATAAATTGAACTCTATGGGTGCTAGGAAATCAAGTTGTAGGGACTATGGGGATTACATGGGGCTGCAGAAGGAAAATGAGTAGCTGAATTTTGAGCTATGAGAGGAGATAAAAAAAAAATTAAAAAATCTCTATTATATAGGACTCTAAATGGCACAAAAGAACTACTGGACCCCAGGCTAATACATTTCAAACTACACATCAACTGACAGCATGTCATAACCAGACCTGAACATAACTATAAATAACAGTAGGAAGCCTGCCTATATCACGCCAAGACAATGAATCAGCATTAGTCATTTGATGCTTTTTTTTAAAAGTTAGGGATCTTGCCCAAATCCTACTGAAAACACTCCTCTCCCCACTCTGTAATAAAAGAGGATATTTGGTTTATGTATGTTTTATCAGATTTCATGCCATCAGTTTGCCTGCCCACAGCATTTAACAAACTTCCTAGCATCCTTATTAAAAATGAAACCTGTTTATTAAAATAACTTGCCTCAGAAGTTTTTGAGAAAAATGTCTCAGCCCTATGCAAAGCATAATTAACACATGGGATGGGAAGTTGTGTGGAGGCAAGGGAGAACTTGTGCTGTTTCAGTGACCTTAATTCCCTTCATATTTATGCCTGTGTAATCACAACTACACAGAAAGGTTGTTTAATAGTGATACAGCAGCATCTTTTAGTGTTAAAATACGCTGTATACAAGACAGTGAAAACTCACTCAGTGTTTTAAAGTACTTCTTCAAAAATTTATAGTAACTGATTAAATAATTATCAGTATTTTTAATAACTCAACCCATTGTTAAGCATTTTTTCTCATCATTCATTGCTTTGAGTGTATGTGCTGCCATTTGGAGTAAAATAAAAATAGCTTGTATAAACAATTTTGCTAGAAGACCCATCAACCAACAGTTGTGCTTTATTTCAAAGGATTAATTATGCCTCAATTAAAATAAGAATTTCCTATTGGGTAATTGCCTTCTGCAGGGTTGATATTCCCTTTTCTGAAAGCAGTCACACATGTGGGAGGCTACCCAGGGGTTGCGGCAGTGCCCAGAGGGAACACAGGGCACCATGGGCCACTCTCTGATCTGCTGTGGCAGGTCTGTGTTCCCAGGGACTGGTTTCTGGAGAAACAAAACAAGGTGTAAGTTAGTAACTTATTTCATGGGTCACCTGCAAACCTCTTTTGTCCCAAATGTGGAAGTGTGAATCTGGGTGGGTTGTTCTATATGTAAAGAAATATTTTATTTGAAGGCAAGTTGGTGCCACTGATTGATTAAGTTGGATTTTGTAAGACTCAGATTGATCTGAGAAATTCACAAATAACATACCTCCATGGGAATGTTTTCTCCATGTTAAGCACAGTGAACTGACAGGATCACATCTCACTGAACTCAGGGTCACACCTTATCTCTGTAGGCTTCACAGTCCAGCAGGGAGGTAACTCTGAGTGGAAAATTGTCCTATGTCAATGCTAGCAAACTAAGCAGCTTTCTCAGAGAGCAGAGCTAAGCCAACTATCCCAGCACAGTAGGTCCTGGACTGGTTTTGGCTTGAAGCAAACATGGTCTCTCAAACATACTCAGGTAAAATTTGGGAATCGGCATGTGCCAGGCCCCCTTCCTCCCCAGTGGGCAACGTGGGTGAAGCCACACTGCTTTGGAGGCTGAGACTTCAACATGGGGAGTTCTCAGCCAGAGAATGGTCTCAGAGAAATTTAATTTTATAACTTAATTTTAATTTCTATGCATGGAGCTGTGGAGTGTGGGTGAATCCTCAGAGGGACAGGGCATGCAGCTACCTGGGCTCTGCTCCTGCCCCAGGGGATTCAGATCTCCTAGGGGATCATGGATGCTCTGCTGTTGCACAGAAACAGTGTCTCCCACCTCCAAACACCTCTGCAGGTCCCAGTTACTTTGGCATAGCATGGTAGCAAAGGAGAAGATGCAAGGAAGCGGAGTGACCATTGCAGGAGTCATCAATCCACAAACGCATTGGTGTTACCCCATGGTGCTGGGTGACTACAGGAGGCCCTTGCTACAGATAAGCTTCTGGGAGGGAAGGCAAACCTTTCCAAGAGGACCAAGGTCTTGCCTAGACACCTGCTGCTCTGTCTGTATCTGCCGGTGGGACAACCTGTTAGCCAGACATCGATGACCGATGAAAGCCACTCATTAGGCATATTTCTGTGTTGCAGGCAGGCAACAGGGTGGCTACTCTGTATTGATAAACCCATCACTCCTGACCCAGAGAGACTGACAGGACAGGAAAGATGGTGGTACCTATGGCTGCACGGCCTATGTAAGCACATGAACCGATTGCTAGAGGCAGAACCCCATCTACCTCCTTCAGCTGCACCTTTGCAGCCGCAGTTTTGAGGCAGGACTAAGAAGGCTGCTGAGGACCAGCATCTCCTGTGTAAACAAACACACTTGGAGGCAGGTGCTAGAGCCCTGTCAGAAAACAAGATGACTGGAAAGATAAGGTACCAGCATCACCTTGAAAGACCTGGGTTTGCTAAGAATGTGCAGCTTCATTAAGGAGCTTTTGTGGGTTAAAGCATGCCTGAGCTGGTAAAAATAAATAAGGGGTGGGCCCTGATGCCCAGGCAAACACTTGAAATGACTGCACTCCTAAGGCAAAATCTTGGAGCTGACAGAGCTCCTGTGGTGTGAAGCTACCAAGCAGAAAGCAGAAATTGCTAAAATGCTTTAATTAAACCATGGAGGGGAGTGGGAGAAGGCAGGAGGAATATACTTCTCAGAAGCAAGAGTATATCTAGCAGTTGTTCCTTGCAGGACTTGACACATCAGAGAATGGTGGTTCCTTCAGATGAGTTCTCACCCAAGTGCCAGCCCTTGGCACCTTCCCACAAAGGAGAATAAAAATGCAAAGGTATTAAAAAGATATTCCTCAGAGGAATGGGGTTGGGGGACTGGTTGGGGTCCCCTTGCCATGGCAGCCCCTGTTTCTACCAGGGCAGGAGCCCAGCCCAGCTAGGGCTTGTCCCCACTGCCTCCAACCCCTGCTCTCTGTTGAGCATTTTTTAGGAGCTTAATTTTTTCTTAAGTGCTTAATTGATTTAAGGCAAGCATCAAGAGGGCATAAAGAGCAAACAAGTTCTCAGCAGACATCCTGTGATGTGCTGCTTAACTGAGCATTTCCAACCATTCTCCACTGCAGGCAAAAGGGGTGCCAGGAGGTGCAAGGAGATTTTTGAAGATAATTATTTACTGCTTTTTATGTTTTCAGTTATTTTAGCCTGGCAGGTTTGATACGGAAACCTGGAGCTTTAATGAAAAGTATTAGCATGACTTCTACAAGGTATGACTGAGTAATTGTGCCCTTATTTATGTCCTATAAAGCAACAAACTACTAAAGAGAGGTTTATGTTTTCTGTTTGTACATTATTTGTGTCAGGGTGGATTCCATCACCAGGAGGGTGGCAAGCAGAAGTGGGAACACTGCAAAGACTTTCCCTGTGACAGTGCAAGGCTGTGCATTTCCCTCCATCTTGTCTTGTACCACTGTGTGGTACATCTTCCCTTGCTTTTATTCTGTAATATTAATAATGGTGATGAGCCACAGAGCCAGGTTGTTATTGGTATTGGCCCTGGCCTGGGAAGATCACAGGAGTGGGGACCAGGGTGCCCTGGGTTAATGCCATGCTGGGTAGGCAAGGGGACAGACCTCAGGGCAGATCCGTGTATCAGCTGTAGCAGGCTGACAGTTGGGTGGAGGTGTCCATGTTGACCAATATTGAAGAAGACAGTGGAAGAGGTAGCAAAGGTTTCATTTCCCTCTGCTTGCAAGTAGGCTTCCTTTTCCAGTTTATATCACTTCCTTCCAGGCATGAAACCAAACCCCTTTGTACACAGGAGTAATTCAGTTCACCTCAAACCAATTCCCAACTGCTCTGAAAGTGAAACATGAGAAGTACTAAAAATAATCAGTAACAGGGCAAGAAATAAATAATCCACCACTTTGTCCAGGGAGAAATAGTTTTGGACTTGGTCATCAACAAGTAATTATCCTTGCTGGGAATGGCTAAGAGGTTAACGTATCAGGAGTGCATAGCTGACCCTCTCTTGGGGAAAATGGTGGGCTGGGAAACTTTATGAGGTCCTTTACAGGTATGATTTTAAGAATAATGCTGTAGAAACTATTTAGGACACCTCTCCTTTCAGCAGTGAATGATTGATAATTTGGCTTTTTTCTGGCACACCTGAATGTTTGGACACTTCAGAAGTTTTCAAGGCCAATGTTGAATTCTTACAACTTATGGAAGCATTGTGAATAACAATTTGAGGATGAAGAGGAAACATACTTTTAAAAATGCTTAAAAATTTGTATTAGTCTAAAAGATACTTAAAATCTGGGAATACCAGTACAGCCAAAAAATGAACAGAAAGGAAAATTTTACACACAGAATACTCTTCAGTTTGACATTGGGAAAAACTGGTGCACTTGAGAATGAGCAAAACCATCTGAAACAAACAGGTTATCCCTGTGAAAGAATACCTACGTTCTTTTGTAATGGAAAAAAAGACATTTTAGGTCTTGGGGAAATTATTTAAACTAGTACAAGCAACCAAAGACATCCCAAGGATGGGATGCAAGGGAAAAATAAATCTGAGACCTCTCAGGATACTTTTAAAGTGGTGCAAATCTGCATTAGTGAAACCGAGATTGCCACAGGTAACACCGACTGTTACAGTCAGTTTCAACACTTATACATAGGACTTTAATTCATGTATTTCTTGAGGCTTGAGTGAACTTAATGGAAAAAAAAAAAGAAAAAAAAAAAAAAAGAAAAAATCTTTTCTACATTTCTCCCCTGTTTGACTGAACCTCAGCTGGGCTAATTCTTTGCAGCTGCCCAGGCAGAAAGCCAGACACTTCAGGTGGTGGGTTATGGGCAGAATAGAAGGAGTTCTGACATCCTCATAAACAAGACACCCTTGGGCAGGGGAAAATCCAGAAAATATCAGTGCCCAGTCCCACCTGTGCTTTGTAAGAGCCAAGATAAATAGCATCCAGACAGGCAGTAGAACATGTGATGGCACTGCAAGAGCCAGGCTGTGAGGAGGGAGAAGGGATACAGCTCAAGTCCACTCTCTTCACTTGGGACACACAGGTTTATGTATCTTACATAGGAGCAGAAAGTAGGGACCTTTGATGCACTTGCACAGTAAAATTAGTGTAGAAGTTAAAAACCTCTTTTGCCCCATAGTCCTGACATTCTACTTCATCCCTCCATCCTCCCTCCCTCCTGCTGGCTAATCCTCTAATCCTCTGCAGTTTGAGTTCTCTCTGTAATTGTATTTTTTTCTCTTTGAAAATAGTTGGAACCCTTCTGAGTCCTTTGCTTTATTATGATGTTTCTCTTCAAGCAAATGCTCTCTGATAGAGGCAGTCTTTGACATAGCACCTTCCATTCCCCCAGCAGATTCTGTCTTCCTATGGCACAGAGCCTCTACTTTTGCAGATCTGCTCAGGTACTGGAGATCACATGAAATCTAATACAGCTGAAAACTTCTCATCTTTCTCATTCATATCTGCACATCAAGAAATGTTGTTTGTCATTACAATGCATGTATCTAACCAAATTGCTCAGCTCCTTTTTTTTTTTCTCTCTCTTTTTGAATGCCATCTTTTTGTTTCCCAGATGTGTAGAGGGCACCATCAATCAGACAGGATGAATTCAGAATTTTTGATGTCTGGGGCTTTCAAGTGAAAATAACAAGCTAATAGTAATGTCATCCTTAAAAGCTAGTGTTCTTCCCAAAAAGATTGTATCTAAAAATATCCCACACTGAGACCATTATTTCTGCTCTGTGCTGTTGTGAGTCACATAAAACGTCCAGGAAACCTAAACAGGTATGTGAAATGTAGAGGATTTATAAAAGATTGAGCAAAAAAATATTACCCATCTCAGCTGCTGTGGAGCTGCTGATCTGCTTCAATTTACTGGGATTTGGCTGAGATAACCAGTTTCCAAGTCTTTTACTTAACTTTTAAGGCAGCAGATGAGTGAGAGTATCTCAGATGGGGATGCTGGTCAGTGCTGGCTGATACCCAAACCCAGCCCCGGAGCAGGCAAGCTCCATGTGCAGAGGGCTGGGGCTGTGCAGCAGGAAGGAGCTGCTGTTTCCTGCTCACTTTGCAAGCTGTTGTGCCGTTCAAAATGTGAGGCTGAAAAGAAAGAGATTGGGAGAGCAAAGGTCTGGTTGGAAAGTTTCAAGCACCCTCATATTCTCGTTGCTTATGAAGGAATAAGCTTGCCCTTGTCAAACAAGTGACCTGGAGATTTATGTTTGCACCATCAGGACTGCCTGTCAGCACTCAAAGTCTAGGTCTTTCATTTCTTAAATGAAAGCAAAAGCCTGTCCTCCTCCTGCAGGGAGGGTCAGCAGCCCCTTCTGCCTCCCGCAATGGGGCACCTGCCGGTTCATCAAGGCTGTGCTGGGTTTGGGGAAGATAAGATCTACAGGCTCTGGCCAAGCGCCACAGGGTGAAAAGGGCCTCACTGAAAACTGGTCTGCCAAAATCTGGCTCTGATAAAACAGCCCAACCCATCCTGTAAAGACCTTTATTGAAAAATCTTGAAGTAACCACAGAGGAAATGACAGGAACCCCGGCCTCCCTTCCCGCCCAAGCCAGACACTCCCTGGCTCTTTTTCCCTCCAGCCCACTCAACACGCTGGTGTCCCAGGGGAATGGCAAGGGCTCCAGCAGTGGGAAAGCGAGGGCAGGCTCAGGAGGGAGGGATCACAGCAAAGCACTCGGTGCTGTGCTCAGCTCCTTGTACAAGTATGGAAATGTAGGGTCAAGTTCAGAGACTGCAGTGCAGGAGAGGGAGGAACAGAGCAATTCCTCCAAATGTAGTGACATTTCACTTATTTATACCAACTACAAATCTTATCTGGAGTCTTGAGAGACTGCGGTGTGGCTTTCCTCGTTTGCATTTAAAGAGGGTAGTCAATTAACAGAAGCGTTGCATGCTGAAATGCCTGCTTTATGAGGGGGCGGGGCTAAAGAGGTTAAAAATATATAGGACTTGGAATTATATTACTTCCTATCAAACTGTTTCCAGCTCTGCTGTCCCCATACTCCCTTATCGGTGGATTAGATGTAAAGAAACCACTCTCACTGTTTTTATCAAGAAGGTGAGGCTGTTATGTTTGACTTTTTACTTTGTGGTTTGTAACATGTCAGCTCCTGGGGAGACAAAGTCAGAACCTGGTGTTGGTTTGTAAATTGCTGAGTGTCACAAGAGGGTAATAAGGACTATGCTGTGCAAGCCCTACCTGCCCTCCATCCTGTCCATCTTCCTTGGGTGATCCATTATTTTGTGTGCCATATTCTCTATTACACGCCTTTTCTTCAATGCTGTTTTTTTTCCTGGTGTTTCTTTTCTGTGGTACTTCTGTCCTGTGGCAGCTACAGAGGAGCAGTGTGCAGGCTGCAGTGTGTCCCCGTGCGCACACAGAGTGGTTGTTGGTCTGCAGGTATAGTCCTGGGCTGGGGAATTGATGCTTTTGGAAGCTGTGTTCCTAACTCCCTTATATTCACCTGAAAAAAAAACCCCAAACCGACCTCTAATTTGTGGAATTGGACAGACCGGTGACAGCAGGACACAAGCGGCAAATCTAAGAAGACAGGCTGTCCTCAGGAGAGACGTTGCAAGATTTGGTGGCTGGTAGGTTCCTCCCTCCTCCAGGCTTCCTTCTGGATGTTGTTACCATCACCTCCTCCTTGGTCAGCTTATCCTAGATGGTGGCAGCAGCCAGCAGGACGTTTCCTGTACCTTTGCACAGCTCTGAGATTTGAAAAGCTGCTCCAGGCTCCAGAGAAAGCATGTGAAGCCCCTGTTCAGCCTGTACAGAGAAGCTGATGTTGCCCCAAGGCAGGGAAGGGATGTAGAAACCATCAAGTGATCTGGCCAGCGATGGGAAGAGTCACAGAAGGAAAGAAGTGAGAAGGCTTTGAGATGATCTTTGGGCATCTGCAGTTGCTCTGAGGCTGTAAACCATTCATGGCAGGAACTGTCATCTCCTATGAGGCACAGTGGGTGGTGTAGGCCACATAAAATACATATAAATCTCAGTCCAGCCCAGACTGTAAAACTGGCTTAAAGTGAAAACAGATTCAGGCACTTCTCAGGCTATGGGCAGGCATCAGCTCAGGAATGTCACAGTTCCCTCTGTGCCTCTGTCAGCAGTTCGTCCTCGCTGCCTCGACAGAGAATGCTGCGTCCTCCCATCCCATGGCATAGCTCCCCATCTCTGTTCATTCGGTGGCCAACTGGGGGAGAGCGAGCTGCAGCAGTGGGTTTGGAGTGGGGTGACCTCTGGCTGGGCAGTGACAGTTGGGGGGCAGGAATGGAAACCTCTGGCCGGCACCACTCCCTGTGGAGTGCCGCCCCATCTGCCGTGTTTTCGGTCAGTGCCCAACAAAGACATGACCCCTTCTCAGCTGTTCGTTGCAGCTGTGATGCCAGGGATGCCCACAGATCTGCTGTCAGGCCAGGGCAGGCGGTGCAGGGACTCGCTAATCCCCTCCAGGAAAGTTCCTGCGGCTTATTTCAAATACCCAGTTTAAACTGGTTAATCCCAGCGGGTCGGTCTGTCTGGTGGGGCCGGCAGTGTGCTGACACATGCTGTGGGTGAAGGTCGGCTGCGGCTCCGGGGCAGTGATGAAGAGCAGCTGGTTCTGCTGCTTCCCAGCCAGACCTCCGCCTGCAGCCCTGAAAGCCGCCCGTCCAAATCCTGTGCAGTCCTGGGCTCATTCCCATGGAGTGCTTTTTATGCTTCCTTACTTGGAAACAGGACTTGTATTGTTTCCCTGGAGAGACCAGTAAAAGCTAGGAGGATATTCATCTTAAACTTCTCCTTTATACCTAATTATACATCTGGGTAACAAAGTAATTTTTCCTAGAGAAGCAGATGAGGTGAAAATGTGGCTGTTTGCAAATTCAACAGCACAGCTAACAGACACCGTTTTAACCGTTACTTGGGTTTCAGTGTAGCCCAGTTTATCTTGCTCGGAAGAAATTTCAGGAAGCTGTGCAGAGCAGAAGGGTGCAGCTTGGCTTTTCATTGTTTTCACTGCTTCTACTCTTACATGATGCTGGAAAACAAGGAGAAAATATCCTTTCACTGGAACTCGCTCCCATGTTTGTTGTGAACCTGGAGCTGGATCAAGCATCAATGAAATGGAAGCTGAGGGAACACAAACTGCATTGAGGGGAAGATGGAGCTCGGTGCCCTTCATGGGGTTCACACTCTGCCAAAGCTTCTTTGCTTCTCCTGACTCAAATACATTTAAGTAATCTCACTGGCATCTCTACATAAATAACTTTCCATGACAAACAACATTGACCTTGAATCTGCAACTTTTGCTTAGGAAGATTCAGCTAAAACTGGCTTTGTTTTCATATAAACCTAATGACTTTTTTTTTTGGTCATATAATGTTAATTAATATACATTCACGTAATACGGTTTATGTTGACTGAAAGCTAGACCACTGATAAATGGACTCTGAATAGTCCCTTCCTTGGGTTTAAGTTGCATTTCCCCAGCTGTAGCTCCTTCCTAACTCCTCTGCTGATGTCAATGCTCTCAGAGGAGTCAATTAGACCAGGCCAGGTCCTGAGTGTACGCTCATCTTAATTGCCAATTTCTGATGATCACACGACTTTTTATATGTAAGGATCAAGCTCCCTTCTGTGAGCCCTGTGATGGGCTCAGCAACACCTGGCAATGAGGTGGAGGGAAGAGCCAGGGGCAAGCCTCCCTTGAACAGCAGCAGGCAGGTTTCTAAGGCCTGTCTGTCAGGACTGTCAAGGTTTTACATGCGGTGATAACACGGTCTCCGTACATGTACCATTTTATTCAGAAATGCCTCCATCAAGGTCAAACCTTGCTTTTCTGAGGACAGGCAGATCTGGATTCGAAACTTGGAGGCAGCTTGCCACGTACCAACAATGGATGACCCTCCTACTTACACATTTTTGTCATATTTCTCTATCTGAATAGCTTCAACTGCCAAGGGTATGGAAGGCTTTGTTGCCAGATTAAAACCGCTGTAATCAAAGTCATCTCTCTTCCCTTTCGTGGGAAGCATTTATAGCTGACTCATGTGTGTCTGACTCACCTGATACAACAGTGGATTGCTTCAGGACAGTCCTGAGTATAGAGTCAGGTAAAGGTAGGAAATTTGGGAGGCTGTAGGCAGAAGTGTGGATGCAGGTGATGTTGTCCTGAGTGAAACTGCCCTTTCCATAGATACATGAGAGATCCTCTTGTGTCTAGGGAGCATCAGGCACATCTAGCATGTCTCACACAGGTGGCCAGAGTTGACCAGTACCGTCTGTGCGTGTTAGGTAAGTCTTAGTAGTTACACAGAGATAGACTTCATAGCATGTGTCTTTCAGGTCTGACATGCCTGAGGTGCTTTGGATCTCCTGTGCAAGTGCTGGGTGGGTTGTTCAGACTATGCACAGTTAAGGAAGTGTCATCATGGGATCAGGGTGTACTGGATTTACTCTGCACACAAAGTCATGGTGTGGGTTTTTGAACATAATATGTAAATCTCCTGCAGGCTTCCCTTTCAGGGCCCTGAATGTTGGTGCTCCCTAATGCATTTTGGCACTGGTAATCATGTGGCCATGGAGTGGGTTGAACCAGCTCATTGGTGCAGCTGACTGTGCAGATACACAAGCACTAGTACTGACGCAGGACAGGAGAGGGCAGGACTGATCCTCCTGACAGTAATGTGTGCTTAGATTGATGCAAGTCAACCGTGACACTGCACTCCTAGTGATTTGTCTGGGATTTTAGCTTGTTGGACAGGTCAGTCAAAACTATGACTGGGGCTTATGCTTTGATGAAGCTGCTGAAGACCTGAGACCAGTGGACAAATACTTCTAGTTCTGTCTGGTAAAAAGGACATAACTGGAATACTGTGACAGCTAGTAGTTCTGATGAAGCTGACCTGGTCACAAGGTGGTCTAATACCTGCATACCACAAGAAAGAACCAGGATCACCAGGATCAGATGGCTATGTGGAGACTGAGATTGCTCCTGGTTTGAGTAATGCATCTTCTGCATTCTGCTTATCTTCTCCTAGTTAAAAATTGCTGATAAGTCCCAAGAAAAGTATCATATTGATCTTTCACAGCTGAAGCATACTAAGTAAATATTTTTTCCTAGTAGCGTGTATGGTGCAGTCCTCCTTGACTCAGTCAATGAAGCCCTGATTCTTGGTGCTTGAGGCCTATTGATTCTCAGTTCCTTCTTTCTGTGATGACCAGTAAATATTTACAGAACTGCAGCATATCAGTGTCTTTGACTGGGCCTTCAGTTGGCATTGGCTAGCTTGGGGGGCTTGGAGGTATCATTGGCTTCTCATCTAGCTACCACAGTCTGTAAACAATTAATCTTGGTCCGCACTTTACAGCAGCTCTGGTCTACTCTGTCTGCACAAATACTTCTCTCTTCCCTTGACCTTTTGGAATGGTCATTCACTCTGTAAAGTTTCCCTTTGCTTCCTGTTGTATTCAATAAATTCTTTTGCTTAAAAAGTCTCTTGATACTAACCATCTGGTGTCCAGGGGGAGAGGAGAAAACAAAGGAAAGACAACAAGTTGAGTGCTGGATTGTGGATCAAAAGCCTCATCTGTAAATCCTAATGGAGAAACATGCTGAAAAAGGAGGTGACAGGAGTAAGAACTGGGAAAACTTCTGCTTTGGGCTGTTGTTTGTTGGCGCAGTGCCTAGCAGGCACTGCATCAGGCAGCTCAGATGGGGAGCTTGTTTACACTGCTGCAAGCTACTTCATTTTCTGGCCTGGGACGACATCTGGCTGGCATGTTCTTTTCCACACCCCAGGAAGAGTGCACTTTTTAGCTGGTTACTGTAGGCCTCAGCACCAAAATGTAGTGAATTGGGCTAAAAAGTGTGAGATTAGCTTAGAAATAATGAGGTTTAAGTACAGTTAGGCTTTGAGTTCGTTTTGTTTGCCTACTGGCTTAGAAACCTTTAGAATACATAATGTGCATATTTTCCTGCTTTTCATCATGACCGTGTGCACTCAGAAGTCACTTTAAAATGGAAAAACCCCAACAAAGACAACAAAAGTAACAAAGCAAACAGAATACATAGGAGAGTTGTTATTGAAGAGTGCAGAATAAATTATTTGGGCTTTCAGAATAATACCAGTTATCAGAAACTCTCTATTAAAAATTAATAATTGGCAATATTCTTGCTAAGAAAATGAAAGAGAGGTTGTGGGATGAGAAAATTGGAGAAACAGGAAAGAAGACATATTACCTTCAAGATATTGCTTAAGTCCAGGAAGAAACGGGTTGTGGTGGTGTGATACTCACAGTTGTCTCCAGATTTTGAGTTCTTTCCCTGTGGCTGGAATGAGTTCCTCTACCAGCAGACAAGAGGTCCTAGATGAACAGAATTTATGGTCTGGAAACACCACAGAGTGTTACACCAATCTTTTACACCACCTCTGTAGGTTGAGATAAAGACAGTTTAATAGAACAGTAATGGAAGAGAAAATAATAAAAACAATAACAACAACAACAACAATAATAATAATAATGGAATATACAAAATGAGTGATGCAATGCAGTTACTTAACACCCAGTGATCAATTGCCCATCCCAATCCAGGCACTGATGGTGGACCAACCCCCCTATTTATATACTGAGCATGACATCCATGGTATGGAATATCTCTTTGGCCATTGTCTCTGCTCCCTCTCAACTTCTGTTGGAAGCTGAAAAAGTCCTTGACTGCTTAGCAACAACTGAAAATGTTAGTGTCTTATCAACATCATTGTCATCCTAAATCCAAAACACAGCACTATACCAGTTGCTAGTAGGAAAATTAACTGTCCCAGTGAAACCAGAGCAGAAGCTTCAGTCATCACTGATAGCTTATTTCAAATCTTTCAATCTACCCCTGCAAAACAGAACAGTTTTCACAAAACCTGATATTTTCACACAATACAAAACTGACGTATTTCATGCTGGCAGAGTTGTTTAATTTACTGCCAGGGCTGCAGGCGTGGATCTGGTAGCCACATGTTAGTTCAGCCTGACTCTTCTTTGCTGGGCAATTCTGCAGAAAGCACAGCTGCAGGTGAGGACTACAGACCAATGATTTCCTTTTGGTCTCTGTATGTTTATTACTTCTCAACACTGTAATAAAGCTTTCTGGTTTTAGCTTGTACGGGAAGGTTAGAGAAGCTCAGGTGAAATACCTCCCTTCCAGCTACAGCACGAATATAATTCTGTGCCAATGACAAGTTAGCATTATAAATATATTAAAACTTGACCTCTGTGCACTGTCTAAGGGTTAAAAATGTACAATAGGAAAATTGGAATGGTTTCCCTGACAGTGGAACCACACAGCATTTGCTCCGAAATCATGTATCAGCATCTCCTGGTCAACATTTACTTTAATATTGACTCTTTTATGAGGCTAATGAAGCATTGGCGCAGGTTGCCCAGGAACACCATGTACTCTTTGCCACTGATATATATAAGACCAAACTGGCTAGAACCCTCATCTCAAGGAACAGAAGGTTGGGCTAGAAACTTCCCAAGGTTCCTCCAACATGAATGTTCCTGAGATGCTGTGACTCCAGGTCAAGCATGGATCCCAGGTTTTGAGAGTTTTCCCTGCTTTTTCAACCTGGCCTTTTCATCCCTTCATAATTCTTGTAAAAAAAGAAAGAAAAGAAACATGCCACTGAAAAAGCAGTAAAATGTGCTGTGTTTTTGAGCCAAGTACAGACATTATTAATATTTTGCTCTTTGACTTTGGAGAGCTCTGTAAGGGTACAGAAGCAGGAGAAAGGGAAAGAAGCACATATTTTCTTTGGTAAAGTGACAGCTGGAGGTGTGGTCTCCCTGTTGGAACAGAAGCACAGTCCAAAGATGACTGGCTGGCAAACCAGAATATTGCCAGGTGTGGAAGGTCCTCAGAACCCAACATGAAGCAGTGACTCACATCCTGCAAAAGCAGCAGGCGGAGTCATACAACTGGATTAAATACATGCAATCTCATTTTATTGTACATCACATTTTGGAGGCCAATTTTCTTCTAAGGCCTCTGAGATTCCTCGGTATGAAATACATGGGACATACATATGTGGTGGTGCTCTCCTTATCACTTTGGGAGCCTCTATGCTAGAAATCCCATCCAAACTCCAGTGTTGGCTTTGGACTGCTTCCAGTTCCCTTCTCTGAACTTTGCCACATTCCCATTCTTTTCCTTCCTCAGGCGGTTCCCAAGCAGGACAGCTCTGCTGCCTGTTCCTGTTCTCCAGACACTCCCTTGGATTTGCTAGGGAGTGGTAGTGGCCTGGGTACATCGCTTTGGGACTGTGGGGGGTCACAGAACTTAACCAGGGAGGAAGGGCTCATTGCTACAGATGTGCCTGCCACAGTATGGTGGTCTTGCTGCACTCTCACAGCATGCTTTTGCTCAGAGTTATAAATCTCAGTGTATAAATGGCTTTCTTCCTCTAGGATTAGGAGCTTTAGCTGCTCCCAGACTTCAGTTTTGATAATCCATAATCTAATCAGGTATTAATATGCTCAGAGTACATGCTTTCTCAGATGGCCTAAATCTGATGTCTCACTCCTTTAGGGACCATCAGTTTTCCATGTTCTTTCATGTTTGAATATGCTTATGAGTCTCCTATTGCATGACTGTTGCTCATCAGTGCTACGTTTAGTATTGTCTCAGAGTGATTATTTCAGCAGCCTCATTAACCTCTGGTCTTCCAGCAAGAGCAATTTGGAAGAATGCTGACCAGTTATATTTATCTCCTCATGCAATAGTTTGACTTAAGAAACCTAACTTTTCCATTCTTTCTGATGGCTGGTATTTCTGCTCTTCCATCTCTCCATCTCACCCTCCCCAACACCTCTCAGAGCCTCAATAACTGACTTCATGCCCACCTTAAGCTGGAGCTGAGGGCTGGTCTGTAAGGCTATGGGATTTAGGAAGGACTCTCTAACATGGCAATATGGGACTCTTCAGGGCTCCCATTCAACTGTCTCAGCCCTGATTCCTCTCTTCTGTTATGTGATTCTATAATTTACATTGCCCTAAGGGTGAGCTGAAACCCTGATCTTTTTCTGCAGCTTTATTTCTCAAAGGCAGTCTTCACCCTTCTGAGTCTTTAAGTTCCTGGAGGAGTGGGATCCTGTGGCCAAATTATTCTGCTCTGCAAAATTTAGATTTTCATATACCATCAAGAGATTGTTTCTTCTTACCTACCCATTATGAAAGGCATCACCTTTTCAGGTGATGGAGGTCCTCCTACATTTCTTTATGTTGAGCTGTATGGTCAGTGTAGACCATCCCTTTCCCCCAAAACAGCTTTAAGCATCATGTTTTCTGGGTGATGGATCCAATGCATTGTAGGGAAATACTGAAAGAAAGAGAGGGACAGGGAATGAAACAGTGGGAATTAACAACTCTTGGGAAAGGGAGTATAGGAATTCACTGAGTTGTGGAATCACAGAATTGCCAAAGTTGGAAGGGACCTCCAGAGATCATCTAATCCAACTCCTCTGCTAAAGCAGGATCCTGGTGGGTCTTGAAGATCTCCACAGAAGGGGACTCCACAACCTTCCTGGTCAGCCTGTTCCAGTGCTCTGTCACCCTCATGATAAAGAAGTTATTCCTCATAGTTGAATGATCTGTCCTATGTTCCTGCTTGTGCCCATTGCCCCTCATCCTGTGACTGGGAACCAAGTAGTAGTGATTTTCAGTCTGAGATGCACAGATGGCTTGTAGGAGATCTACAAAAGATGACTTGTTGAAAACAAGTCCTCATATTCTACAGGGTGATGTGTATATATGAAATATAGAAAGTTTTTTGGGATCTACAAGCCAGGAAAAATGAAAAGCTAAAAATTCTTTAATAGAGGGATTTGATTACAGTGAACTGAGAGAGAAGCCATATATACCATCACTGAAAACCTGAACTGAACTCATATGCCAAGAGGGTAGACAATGTCATCATCATCCACTTGTTCCTTGACAGGGTAAGTAGAGGATTATAAGTGCTGGGCTGTATAGCCCTACAAAATGTTTTTTAAATGTTAGACGAAATTCTCATCCACATCTATGGAGATGACGCTTGTTCTCTTAAGTATTCAGAAATTAAAATAAAAATGTAGACTTACTTGATAGTTGTAGACAACTTGATAGTTGTCCAGTGTGAGTTAATACACTTACAGTTTCACCTCTTGATTTTTACCCTGTATCTGGGAGGTGCAGGAGGCTACACGAGCGCTGTTTTTATTACCTTGACCTCTATGAATGCAAATCCAAAGCTGTTTTTAATTGACTCCCGAGTAATACCCCCCCTGAAGAGGCTGGCCGTTAGATGGCAGCACAGATATACTCAATATCCATTGCTGCCAGGTGCGGCTCTAGCAAGGTCCCTCCATCGCTTTCAGCATCCCGAAGGTATCTTGTGACTGCGGAATTTTCACAATACTTAATATAAAAATTAATTAGAACCTGTAAATGAGTAGCTTCGTATTTTGTTACAGCAGATACAATAAAAACCCAAAGTAGTAGCATGTATTAAGCTGAAAGATCTTTCAGAATTTCTGAGTTATTTTATTCCTTACCCTTCTGAAGCATACAGGGAATTCAGCTATACTGAATAAACCAGCTCCTTTCTTGATGACATGTATAGTAGCTGATAGCCTGAAAGCTTTTCCAGAAAACTCCCTCATTTTGATGCCACCAACAGTCTCAGCTCATTGCCTGAGGAGCATAATATATTACATTATTTTCAATTGCCATTTGAAAAACTCAACAAATACAGCAGGCACTTAATTGAGGCTCAGAATACTCCAGTGACACTCCAACTGATTTTATCTTATTAATGGAAAGAAACTGAAGCTAGTTTTCTTTTTCAAACTTAAATGTCTCCCACCTAGCTCATTACTAATTTTGCATTGTGTTGACATAACTTCAGACGAAGGAGAATCAAGGTGCTAATTGCATACCCCTTGAGCCTGACATTTGTGCTGACATCCTGGTGCTTTGCCTTGTATCTTGCAAGAAGGCCATGCTTGAGAGTCATCAAAGTAATGAGGTGCCTGGTCTTCTCCGTGGCAAAGCAAAACTCCTACCTTCCTCTGCCAAGACCCGACGGGGAAATCCCAAGTCTGTGTGAATGGTAATGTAGCTGATATTTTAGAGCATCTTCTGCTGTTAAACTATGGAAATATGTTTTTAAATTTGTGGTAATCATATCCAAGAGAAATCTGTCTAGTATATAGAATTTTAACAATTTATATTTTGGATTTTTTGGTGTTTTTTTTCCCCCTAAGAAATAGCAAGGTAGTAGATTATTAATAATTATTAGCATTTAATAATCATAGAATCATAGAATCCTCCAGGTCAGAAGGGACCTCCAAAGGTCATCTAGTCCAAACTCCCCGCAGTCGCAGAGAAACCCTCAACTAGACCAGGTTGCCCAGGGCCTCGTCGAACTTCCCCTGGAATATCTCCAGAGAAGGGACCTCAACCACCTCCCTGGGCAACCTGTTCCAGTGTTCCACCACCCTTAGAGTAAAGAATTTTTTTCTAATATTCAACTCAAATCTTCTCTTCTCCAATAATACATAAAACATATGCCTTAATAATAATTCTTACAGATATACTAGGCTTACATACTAGATTACATAATATTTTATGCTAACTTGCGCTTGACAAATCCAGGAGTAATAATCCATATTGTTATGCTTATTCAAAACCAATTTGTAGAGGTAAAGTCAGCCTCAGCTCCTAGCTTTTTGAAGTGTCTTTCCTTCCAGGCTGTTTTCCCAGGGGACTGAACTGATGTTCAAACTTGGAGGCCAGTCTCGCACTGGTGGTCTTGAGGAATGTTTTGCAGCAGCTGTTGAAACCACTCCAAAAGGAGAAGAGCTTCTTAGTGTCTCGTAGGCAATTAGGGGCCACAACTCCCCCTGGGATTTGACGAGCACTGTGAGTCTGCTTATACCTCATTCTCCAGAAATTTGGCTCTTGCAGAGGTAATACTTCCCTTGTCACCTTGTGAGGTGGAAAAGCTATGTAACTGCCCACAGCAGTGTTGCGAGAAGGGAAGGATATATCAATTTACTTTGAAAAATGCAAAAGGCATTTCAGAAGGCAGTATGAAGTGACACTAAGCAAAAATTTAAGGGAGACAGATGGGTAATAGAAAGTGTCATAGAAGTATCTGATCACCACAAGCTTTGGCTTTGTGTATTTGGGAGCATGGGACTAACATTGGTTGATATAAAGGGAAGAGCATGAATTTTTAAGCTATATATTCTCCTTCCTGCAGAATTTTGGGTCTTCCATGAAAGCGTCTTCTCAAAACATTAATGTAAGCCAAGGAGGACCACAGATAAAGGTGAAATGGCTGCAAGTATGGCTAATGCGTGCAGGAACTGACAGCTATGCCAACAGCAGGCAAAGCCATTCCCTTTTGTGCAGAACTCCTTGGAAAGGACAAATGTGTAAACCTCTAGACTTTAGCACATGAGGAAAAAATGATATTGCTTTCTGGCACTTCCTCAGAAGATACTCAGCATATGGCTGGCTGTTCAATGTATGAACTAGTCAGGGCAAATCTGTTTCGATTTTAACATTATTTTAAAATTTATTTTTAAAATTAGTTAATTTTTCTATTTATTATTCCATTTCAAATCCCCAGAGAATCAGCTGAATCTACTAAAACTTTAAATGTTTGAAGGACATCAGACTAGCGGAGTGAAACAGACAGAAAGTTGCTGGGCCTGGGATTACATCTTACTACCTAGAACAAGGGAAGATGGATGATGTGAGTGAAGCTGGCCCTTTGCTTTGATCGAAAGTACACAGCCTGGGATTTTGGGAACAACTTGACCCCAGTAACAATCATTTCTAGATCACCTCCAAATGCAGATACCACTGCATCAGCATCATGGCAAATCCAGTATGTATCTGACATGGAAGCACCTACCTCTTGTTGGTGCAAGCTTTGGGATGGTGTACATCTGTGACAGCCCCTGATGGCTGCAAGAATTCTGCCCTCAGTGTAACTTCATGCAGTGACATTAGGAGCAATCAGTTTCTTGAGTTTTACTGTGTTGTTCAAATAACTTGTTGGAGATTTCCAGTCTATTTAGGGATAACTGAAATGTGTTGCCTATAAAAACGGACAGGACTCCAGCATCCTACAGACCTGGCAGTTTAATTATAATTATAATTAACTCCTAAATCGTTTACACTCTCTTTTTCTATAAACTAAGTTTTATAGCAAACAAAATGATCAGGAACTTTATATTGTTGCCCATATAGTTGGGTGCCAAAGGGTGGAGATAACTTATCAATAAGGTAATTTTACTGTAAATTTGACTCATGCATAAAAATCCCTGCACTTTTGCTTGGATTTGTACACCATGAGGATCTGTGTATGTACAGGTGTGTAGGAGGTGGCCAGGCCTGTGTTTAGGAGGAGAGTAATCCCAACAACAGCAGCCATTACCATGGATAAGCTGGAGAAAAGCACTATCACACTTTATTTTAGTATGCTACAAAATTCATTGTTGAACTTTATTAGGTACTTTAATACCAAGCATACTTTGAAGTAACAAAAATTATTGTTGTTATTACTTTTTACAGAAAATCAGGTATTTCAACAGTTTTCTTTACAGTTTGTTGACTTAAAAAAAAAAAAATTACAATTGACAGTTACAATGGAGTGGGATGGGAAAGTGGTAACATTTAAAAAGAGGAAACATAATATTCATACCGAGTCAACATTTAGTGATCCTGGTACATTTCCCATTCTGACAGCATACAAATTTTCATTGAGCTACCCTGGCAGGGTGCGAGGTCTTGTGATGACACTTTTTTTGCAAGGTTTGTGTTTGTTTAGAAAGGGCTTTTACATTACCCAGTTACCATGATGCAAAACTTAGTAGTCCATAACAAAATGATGTAACATAATACAGAGAAACCCTGTTTTGGTGATTTATGTTGCAGCAAAAGTGCCATGACTGCAATAATTTGGGACAGAGGTAAACCTAAGGAGCAAATGATAGCAGATAGCAGTGATATGACAGCACATCCAGACAGCAAACCCTTTCACAAGCTTTTGAAGTGACAGCATGGTTGTGAGCCAACAGGAGCAGGGAGTGAGGATGGGCTTTGCTGGGAGACCATTGAACAGGGACTCCTGAATGAATGTACGTGACCCTTAAGGATGTGCACCTTCCAGTTGACACTGTTTGGACTAATTATAGACTTAAACACCTGCCTGAAGTGGGACCTTCATGAGTTTATGCAGCCTCATGTGTAAACTATTTCACTTTTGCCTTACATTCCCTGCAGGTCAGTAGCAAGTACTGAGAATAAGTTAACAGTAATTGATTCACTTGGGTAGGATTTTTGACCAGCTCTAACACTGATTTGGTAGAAGTGGGGGAGTTAGAAGAGCAGATCTGTATTAAACCAAACATTTTAAAAAATGCTGCCCAGATTCACACATACATTTATTTGGCAGACATCCACATCAGTGATCAGTCTCTAAAGTAAGCAGTGCCACACTGATACCTTGACAGCTAGATAAAAGAGTTATCTAATTCCTTGCATCTAATTATTGACAGTTTGCTTTAAGATAATTTTTCATTCAAAAATAAAATTATTTTTCTGAGTTTCATGCTGTAAATTCTGGGATAACTCATGTTGTGCAGCCAATAGTTAAAAAACAGTTTTAACTCATGCCTTAATCATGTCTTCAGTGTATTGTGTTATTTGGTATCAACATCAGCAATGAATTATTATTTTTGCCATTCCCCCTAAAAGCCAAAGAACCAAGAAACAGGCTTCAGAAACCCAGAAGAAATCAGTGTTGCAGTGTTCAATTTGGGCTGCATTCAGCTGTGATACACAGAAGACGGTGGAAATAATGCAGGGAGCAGCGTGCTCCTGCCTGGTCCTGAGCCAGGAGGAGATGGGTGCCACACTGGTAGGTACTGGAGAGGAGCAGAGGAGAGGGGGGGGTCCCTGCTTCCCTTCATTGCTGTGTGTCCAGTGCTTGACATCCAGGCCTTTCACTAGGAGGTTTTTCTTGATACCCTGTGCCTCACTGCTGCTTTACTGCTCAGCGGCTTCTGGAGATGACGGCGCCCTTTGGGGAGCAGCCTGCTGAACCCCTGCAGAGGAAAGCACCAGCCCCACCAGTGCCCCTGGGCTCCGTGCTCCCAGCCCTCACATAGCTATTTGTAATGTGTGTTTGTTTACTAGTCTCTTAATTTATGTATTGAGTTTAAGGGCAGAAGGGATTGCTCAGTCCCTTGCCTGATTGGCATTAGCATTGGCCAGAGTGTCACCCAGTGGTTATATGGCAGAACAAGGAAAAGAATAGACATGCCCTTGCCGCGACCAGCTGCATGTTATATTTTAGGGGTAAATTACTTTCTCCTAATAAAAAAGAAATCAAGTGTTTTTATTTTGTCACTTCAAATACAAACAACTCTATATGTCTTGGGAAATTATAGTATTATGATATTGTCAGACGTATCTTATAGTATATATGCTTCATAGAACTAGAATATAGGTCAGAAATATTTTTTCAGTCTTAAGTTTGTTACAGACATAGATTAATTGAAACACATATGCAGTAAAAATTGAGAAGCTTTACAGTTTTAGTCAACATATTATACAGTGAAGTAAATGAAGTGCAGCAATGTAGCAGTAAAAGTTATGCTTTTTCCACTAGGTGATGGAAACATTCAGAGAGTCTATTTATAAATGCTAATTAAAGAGGGATGTCCTATCAGCTTCTTGGCTACTGGGACAAGAATAGTCTGGAGTTAACTGCCTCTCTACTGTGAAAGGTTTTAAAGCTTTTTGCTTTTTGTCCGAATAAAAAAAATGACATTTACAAACCTTTTCAATGCATATATATTACATATGTTTATCTAGCAACAACTACACCCCTTTTAATTTATTCCCCAAATGTGACTTTTCATGCATGTCTTCTGGATGCTGTATTCAGCAACAGTTTCTAATGAGCTGGTGTGTAATCCATGATTGCATTTCTCTTCTGGAATTATTTCCACGTCTGGCTGATCTATGTCTAGAAGGTGGCGCTTACCCATCAGGCCTTTTTGCACTTGTCAGCATTCTTCTCTCTTGGAGGCCCTTTCCCAAGCTTCTTCCCATTTTAATGTTGATGTACAAAAGCTGTTATTCGTTTTGTTTTGTGCTCATTCTAGTGAGGATTGGCTTAGTAGGACTGTGCAAAACAGAGAGAAGAGAGAAGCTGGTTTACTGCCAACAAACATACAGATGTTCATGCTGTGTTTGGCTCTGGGTGAGCCTCTGATCAATATTCTAATACACTTCATTATTTGCATTTCCATTTATCATGAAAAATGACAAGTTTAATCTTCAGATATGACAAGGATTTGTAATCTGGAATTCTTAAAAATCAGTTTTCATCAGCTAATCGACACGGGAAGTCAAAATAATGAGATTGTTTCATCTAAAGTTTGAACAGTATGAAAATAAAGTTACAGTGCGTATGGGGCAGGAATGACGTTTGCTAGATGAATATCATGAATCAAGTTAAAATCCTGACATTTCTGTTCTCTATCAGCAATGTCTTTTAATCTGCTGAGTACACAATCCACATTTGTAAACAAGATAAAATAACACCTTGTGTTAAATTTCAAAGGAGCAGACTGCAACGAGTACAGAGGTGTTTGCAACCACAGAGCTACAGAGGACCATGCTCTACCTGGAGACAGTAAGAAGAGGGATATCACAGGGTTCTACCCTGGCGTGTGTTGTGTTTCACATCTATCATTGACCCAGAGGAAGTGATGGAGGACACTCTAGTAAGTTTGCAGATTACACAAAACTGAGGGATAGCAGTCAATATACTCAAGGGCTGGGCTGCACTTCAGAAAGATGTGAACAGCCACAGAAGTTGTGCCACTTTGGACTTTAGGGGTTTTCAAGACACGTTTGAAAAAAGCCTTGACAACCTGCTTTGAACTGAGTGTTGGCACAGCTTTGGGAACATGGTTGGCCTAGAGAGCTCTCTGTCAGTCTGAGTGACTCTGGCATTCAGGGATTCTGTGAATCTGAAAATCTCCTACTCTCATGGACTAATGACTAGGAAATCTACAGCAGTCATGACATGTAAGGTGGCCTTCAGATGAGTCTGCTGGAATGCAGAACTTGGGTGAAATCATAATTTTTGCAAACATAAAGGAAAAAGAACTGATTTCATTGTGAAAAGGCAGTGAACTAAGAGTTTCAGAACTATAAACTCTTGAAAATGTTCCTGTAAGGAGATGGAAATATTTAATTTCCATACACATGTTATGTGGTGCAGCCTCTTCCCATTGCCACCAATTCCTCATGTGACTTGACTCTTGTGGTTGCCTTGTTTTGCTGATAATTCACCCAGGAACAACAGAGAGAGTGACGCTTTGGAGCAGGATGCCCAGACCTGAGAGCATGGGATGGTAGTACAACGTGCAGGGGAGCCTGGTGGGGGCTAAACTTTCTGCCATCAACATCCAACAAATTTATATTTTTCAAGCATAGTTTGTTTGGGAGGAAAATTTCTGGCTAGTTGCAGTGCATACATATTCAGTATCTATCTGTAACACGGATGTATTTTACAAAGAAGACACTTTTAATTGGTGTTGTTGAGAGCAGAGGGTAGCAAGAAAGCTATGCAAGAAGCATAAGGTGAGCTAAGGAGGGACCTGCAGAAGATGAATGGATGTTTGGCTTTTGTCAGAAAATGAATACACAGTATAGCGTTTGCTGTGGTATAAACGTTTTTGTGATCTAGGTATGTAATGGGACTGCAAAAGGAAAAATTGCCGTTGATAGTTCCATGAGCTTCCTTTCCCCCTTTAAAGCATGTTTGTGATAAATAAAATCTATTATAAATGGTCTGAGTTGGGAATTTTGGTGCATTTTACTCATATGGCTATTGATGTAATGAATACGGTAATTATGAATATTGGTAAGTAGCACTAATAGATAAAAGAATAGAAAGAAAAAGTGCTTGAGCCTATTTTTTTTGTTAAGTGAGGTGTTAGTTTGTTTGAGCTTCTCAAACAATCCGTAGTTGGTGAAACTGAAATCCAGGGAAAGCCAAAGTTGCATGGTGAGGAGAGCGTGCCCTGATACTCCTATGAACAATCTAAACCAAATAGAACAGAATGAACCATTTCTTGCATTTTTTTTTCAGTCACACTTTCACGTGCCCACGTTACTTAAATCCTTAACAGTGTTTATTGGATTTCCAGCAGTACTCAGTGTTGAGATTGTAATATACTAAAACCTTTATTAGTTCTGTTGACAAATTTTGCACACAGGTGTTATACACATGGAAATGAAATTTAATAAGTGCTAGAGGTACCTACTAGATAAGGCAGAAATAGGTCATTCACATCCAGCATCCCTCAGTCCACTTTGTATCACATCATAGGCTTTTGACTCCTTGAAGTTTCTTTTCTTAGAGCTACTTACCCTTTTCTAGTGCTGTTGCCTATAAATCAGTCAATGAAAGCAGTCTTCATGAAAGCCATATTACCCAAACCACCTAGGTGCTCCAATGTTAGATTCTCTATTTAAAGTCTTGAAAGGCTGTCCTTTAGGCTGACATCCTGACAACATGCTTATTATTCATATTTGACCTGTTCAATTAAGGTAGTTACTTCTGTTGACTGCGGAGCCAGGGTAGTCACCCTGGGAGGGATTTACAGCATTTTAGTGTTTATGTACATTTTCAGAGAGAGGCCACTGATATTTCTTTGTTTTGAAGATGAATCACTAGGAGATTTCCTGGTTCCTTCCCTGCCAGGGTATAAAGCACATACTGAATATCAGGTAGTCCCTTACATGCTGTTACTGTATAGCATGGATAGTAAATATACACTGAAAGACAGACCTTCTAGATCTGTATATATATTCTCTCCAGCAGTATGAACACTTGGCACCGTTGTCATCAGCCATATTTGTACCATTTTCTTTGCTATTTATTTGACTGGCATCTAGAAAATAACACCTTTCCAAGACTTAATCTTTTTATTGCTGTCTCCAAACACACACAATTACTGAGCTAAAGAGCAACTGGAATTCATGGTCACACCAAAATTGGTGCTATTCCAAAACCACATCAGTTGGCAGAAACCCATGGGCTAATGAAGCACCAGAGATTTCTTTCCATCACCTCCACAGTATTCTCTTAGCTTAGAGAACAACATTATCTCTCTTGAATGCTGGTGCTGTGTTTGGTGTATGGGAGGAGATGAAAGAGGAGAGAAACATTGCTGCTGAAGTTCTGCAATTGGAAAAAGACATGCTGAGGCACCTTGAATAACACCACTGCCCAGGCAGTGGGTCAAAAATATTTGGACAAGTTCAGTTTTAATGAGGTGCTTGGAGTTCTCGCCTTTCTGCTTGTGATCTGCATCAGCTCCTCGTAACCACAGGTAGATGGTTTTGTTGTTTACAGCAGGATTGGTGCAATGCTAAGTGTGTTGAAACTTGACTTGTAGCTACTGCACCCCAGAATTTGAGTAGCAACATGCATTCAGGGCCTGGACAGTATCCAGATGTGTGTAATTAAAAGGCATGAAAGGTAGGTAGATGCCCAGCTGCACAGGACAGGTGATGTCCCATCTTCTCTTATTTCTTTGAAGACTTTCCATTTAAAACACATAAAACCCCATTTGACTGGCTTGAGTAAATGATTTTGTTTTCCAAGTGATGAGGGAGGAATAATGTGTATTCCCATTTGCCTTTAAATGTGTATTCTCATTTTCTTACCTACTGAGGGTGCCTTTTCCCTCTTGATGCACTGAGCATTCTTTGCCCTCGTCTCATTGGGGAGTGCTTATGCATTAAGAGGAGAGCCACCCTGGGGCAAATATTATGCTCTCAATATACAGCCAGATACCAGTTCTGGTCCTCTCCAAACTTGACTGAGTCATAAAATCATAGAAACATAAAATAGTAGACTCATTTAGATTGGAAAAGACTTTTAAGATCATCGAGTCCAACTGTTAACCTAGCACTGCCGAATCCACCTCTAAACCATGTCCCTAAACACCACAAGCTGAAACTCTAATGTGTTTGGAGATGTTGTCCCCAGATCATCCTGGAAATAGCTGTGTGGCTGGAGGTGAATGAGTTGTGCTCACTGATGCCTAAGCCTGCACTGCAGTTTAGACAGAGTAAGGAAGAAACAAGGCTGCCCTGTGGAGATGGAAGGAAGAATGGAGAGAAATTCCCCAACTGTTTTGCTAGCAGCCCTTTTTCGGGGTTTCACTGTTCAGCATCTTCTCAACAAAACGTGATAAATGACCTGTCCACACCAGAGCTGCCTAAGCACGTTCCCTCCTCCTGCTGGCAAACCACCAGGCAGGATCTGTCAACTGCCTGCTCTGCTGTCGCTCACAGCTACTGAAGCCTGCAGGAGAGAGCAGGGATTAAAGAGAGTACACAGTAAAGCTGGAGGGAGTTACTAAAACTTTTACAAAATTTTGGGATTGAAAATGTGAGATAGCTTTGTCCATATGGCGTTAGAGAACCCCACCTCAGCAGTAGGGCAGATGAGCTGGCTCTTTTGCTGCTACGCTTCCTTGCAATAAAATAGAATCAAATCACATAAAAATGACAAGTTTTGTACTTATTCAATATGTAAGCTACGTGAAACCAGAGCTGAGTGGAACAGTAGGACTTATTTGACCTGCTGGGCAGCATTTTGTGCACTCTGTTAGTGGAAGCAGCTCATCTCCAGGGCACGGGCTGTAGAAAATGTTTCCAGGGCTGTAGGAAAGGGTTTCAGGAGCACTCAGTAATTTTCTAAATGTCCATGAGAAGGAAGCCCAGGCTCTTTTTCAGGAAGAAGGCTCAGTTCAGGGCTGCACAGGGGCATTTCTAGCACCTTAGAAGATGGCTTCAGGGCCACAGGGATGGTGATGGTTGGAGTTAACCACTGAACAGACAGAATGCATTTTGTTAGACAAAATAAAGAAGAAACAGAAAAAATGGCTGCAGGATCCAATCAGATCAATTTTTCCAGTTTTCTGAATATGGAATATTTGTGTATGATGTATTGCTGGATGGCCCTTTGCCATCAACAACTCGTATACCATCATTCACAAGAAAAAAACCATGATGTTAGAGGACCTAAAGCTACACTCCTTGCAGACTTAATGTTCCCAGTGACTGCCCTGCTGGCCAGGTCTTGCCCTTCCCTGCCAGATTCTGGCCAACTCTTTTAGTTTAAAACCCAGTTTATTCTTACATTGCTTTTCCCCCTTTTTCTGTTGTTATATGTGGAGACTGACACATGGCGGGAGGAAATGGCTATCAGTTGTAGGCAGTGTGCTGTAGGGGGAGAACAGTGACATGGCAGGGAAATATTATTTTCAGGGTTATTTTCTTTTATTTCTCCAGACAGAATGTTTTTTGAAGCTGTTAGGACAGTAAGCAAAAGTCTCAAGAGAAAATTGTGGTTGTCAAGACAAATTACTTTAAAAAGAAGAAAGGATTGAGCAATTAAGTCTGACCACCTCATGCCAAAGTATGAAGGGAGGGACATATTGGAAAATTAAGTCTGGAGCATCAAGACACTCTCCCTGTTTGTGGTCTTGATTTCTTCAAGTTCATATTCTTTTCCAGATGGCAATTTTGAGAAAGGTGAGGAGCTTTTATGGGAAGAGAGAGAAGATGGAAATTGGACTTGAAGGTGCATCTCCCCTAATATCATCTCTCTCAGAGTCAGGCATCAGGTGTGCATCTCTGGAAATCCCTGGAGAGGGACAGGGCCCTCCTGAGGTGACTCACTTGATCCAGGGACAATTCTCTTGGCTCCAGCAGGGATGAGACTGGATGGCCTAAGTCTGAGGTGGACAAAGTGAGGTGTGTGAAAACTAGGCTTAAAATTATCACACACAGAGTGATTAACAGCATGCCTGGAGACACAAAGAAAGAAGCTACTGCCACACATAGAAGATAATCTTCAGCCTGAAATATCAAATTATTAGGGAGTCGTGAATTAATTCTTTGTAACAAGGTATCAAAGATCTCTTCTGAGCACAGGTTGAGGACAGGTACTTTTAGTTCTGTTGGGGTGTACACTTGTACCAGGACTCTCTTCACCAGGGAGAAAGTGACTTCACAGAAAACAGGTCTAAAATTCCACCCCCAGACCTGGAGAGCTCAGTAGAATACGCTCCAAAGTTCAATGGCTGACTGACCTGGGTGTAGAGATGCAAGGAACAGGCCAGACTGGTGACAAGGTATGAGTATGGCAGTCAGCTTAGCTGCTCTTGTCAGTGAGACCGTGCCTGGGGGAGTGGGTGAATTTTGACTGCAAATCCTGAGAAATGGGATTAAACCAGTTTAAACAAGGCACCTCACCAGAACTTGATGATTTTATTATTTCCAAAGGATCTTCCTTCAACTACACCTAAATATAACCCTGTGGAAGTGAAAGGCTCTGAAACCCTGAATATGGGCTTTAAGCTTCTCTGCCACCCTGCCTAATCCCTGGCTTGGGTGGCTTTCCTCCGGTTTGAATGCAGCTCAGAGAATACAACATATGCACATGTGTCAGCGAGAAAGACAGGAGGACAGCAACAGGCAGATGGAAGAGAGATCTATCTAAAGAATGAGAAAGTCATAGCTGTCATCCTTGTCATCTGTCAGCACCAGTCTGGGCTGATGGGAACTGGGCTCTCTCAGGTGATGGCTCTGCTACCCACGCCTCACTACCAACAGCTTTTGGGTCCCTCAGCTGGAAAACTTGGTGCTGCACAGCCATACCTCCCCAGCAGGCATGATTGCTTCTCTGCTACCATCATGCACAGTGTGGCATGCCCTGAGCAAGAGAAGAGCTTTTGTGTCCTCTCAAGGTGGATACTGAAACACTGAGATGCAGTGATCAAATCCCGTTCAACAGTGGGCAGCATTTTCCTCCATTTCAATATTTGCTCTATGCCTGTCAAGAAAAGGAAGATTTTTATCATAGTGAACAAACACAGCAGAAAGCCTCTTATTCTTTCTCCTAAAGAGTTTTCTTTTACTGTGGAGCATCACAGAGATGCTCCTTCCTCTGGTGGTCCCTTTCCAGAAGGCTCATCAATTTGTCTTTTGTATTTGGTGATGTTTCCGGCAAGTTTGGGATGGGAGTCACGTCTTAAGACAGGTTTGCTGGCATGGGAGATCTAGTATGTTGTTGGAGGAACTGGAGAGAGGCTGAAATGCCTTCATCAATAACGTCTTTCATGTGAAGTAGCTTCCTGCTCCACAGAGTTGTAGGCTTGAGTCAAGCAAAATCACTCACTTGTTGTTCATCTATTTTTATTTCCTCTGTGTGGTTTGCTGCCGTTTTTCTTTTCCCAGATGGTCAAATAAATTGCTGTCACTAAACAGGAGTCCCTGAACAGTGATTCCTGAACTCTTCCTGTTATTTAACTGCTTAATGAGAAAATATTTTACTGTCTTTATATTCTGCACATTTGCTGGAGTTGTTTTTCAGTCTCTTCCCTGGAACCCAGAGGATCTGTAGGTATTTTTGTTTGTTTCACCAGCCTTCAAGCTGCGTGATCAGACTCCTCAGAAAGCTCTGCGTTGTCTTTATTTAAAAACAGTTACGAACTTTGATCCATACTTGTTTATTGAGAACCCCTCTGAGGATCCAGCCATGTCAGTGGAGGTACTTTCGTAAGATCCGGGGCAGATTGGCCAGAGAATGTTTGGATTGTCATTGTATATTCTCATGTTTTTTTTCATTTTCTTAATAACAGTTTATATCTAGCTTTATTAGCTTTATATCTTCCAGGAGTTTTCTTGTGCTGTGCTGGGAAACGTTAGAGGTTGATGTCGATATATCTTCAGTTTGAGAAAAAACAAATCTTATTGACATTGATTCAAAACTCTACTTGTCCAGGCTTGGACAAGGGAGGGCAGAAGGCAGTGCCCAAGGCCAGCGGGGGTTGTGGGGGGCTGTGAGCAAGCCCAGGCTCAGGAAAAGCCAGTCACTGACCTAAGTACGGTGTCAAGGCTTCATGTTGGTTTGAGCCCGCATTTCTGTGCAGCAGAGACAGAGTAGGAGTTCGGCCGTGGGAGAAAGCCAAGATATTGAAGCAGATGCTTGAAGGTGCCAGCCAGAATCTCTGTGTATGGAAACTGCTACGATGGATTTTATTTTAGTGGTGTGAAAGAAATGGAGCTCTGCTCTTTTTTCAACAAATTGGATTTCTCCCAATGATTTCCCAACTCACATAGTAAGTTTTTCCTCCTAACAGGAAAGAGCAGGGCCATGACAATTCTCTGGACATTCTGGCATGTTAAAATGACATTTATGTGAATGAAATTTCCTGAAATAATTTGCTGATTTTTAATGATAACAATAATTAAACTTCTACAAGGAGTTTAGTTTAAGCATGTCAGAAAATGTAGTAAAAAATGTCAATGCTGGTGAATCTTAAATGCTGCAGAACAATAAAAACTTTCACATTTTCTTTTCTATGTGTGAAATTAATTTCCGTGTTCTTCAGCCAGTGCTAAGGCTGTATGACCTGGGAGCATGGCACGAATCCCACCTGCTTCCCTGCTGTGTCAAAGCACATCCAGGGGGTTCTAAAAGTTTTCCAAATATTCTCTTTGTGATGGTGGGAAGAGAAAATTCAATGAGTGGGGTGGGGTGGGGTGAGGATGGGAGCAGGGCTCTGGCTGCTGAGTTTCACCACAGAGGGGAAGGGTCCCACAGCTGGAAGGTTTTGTCCAGGGCATCTCTGGGGCAGGGTCTCGCCAAGGCAAGGCTGTGGGTCATTCAGCCTGAAAACGCACTCCTCTTGGTGTGGTTCCTGGCTAGAACAGTTGGGTCTCAATCAAAACCTGCTAATGAGCTGTGAACATTGATTCCATTTCTGCCTTTGAGAAAGATACAGGTGCCAAGTTACATGTTTATGGGAAACAGAAAGATAATGATCTGGAGAAGATTTAGCCTGAGGTTTCAAAACTGCAGCTTCATGATCAGCTGATCGTAAGCACAGAAATGTTAATTTACTGGCTATATATTCTCTGGGCAAATGGGAAATATTTGGGGTTGTGCCCAAATGACAATTTCCAAAGCTATGAAATTATGTGTAAAATTGATGGGGTTAGGTGATTTCAGCTAGAAAAGAGCTAGAGAAGAGGCTGGATTTGGAAGATGGCAAAGCCAGAGTCTAAGGAGAGAGTGAAGTGTTTGGTGAACACCATCCATCACGGAAATCTGCCTGATGTACAGCAAGGACATGTTTTTGAAGGCATAGTTTTGAAGGCATTGTTCCAGTTGCTGCAAAACTGATTTTTGCAGGCTTTGGACAATATATTAGGATTTATTATTGCTATTAATTTATATTATTCCCTTAAATGTTTTTCTGAGTTGCTGTGGGAGTAAGTGCACTCTTGCAAAAGAAAAAGAGGCGATTCCTGCCCTGAAGAGGTTTCAGCACAGGAGGCAGACTGTGATTAACAGTGCAGAAAAAATATCAACTCTTCACAGAAAAGGAAGGGGAGGACTGTGGTAGGAAATCGCCAACTGGAAAGCATGCAGGAAGGTGGGCCGTTTTGCAGTAGCCTGGAATGACAGGTGTGGTACAGTGTCCTGGTTGTGTTTCTTCTCTGGATTAGAACTGGAAGGTGACAACCCAGTGTAACCAGCAAGCCCTGCAGTTTAAGCCATATGAAATTTAGCAGCTGCTGTGCATATGAACTGGAGATGGCAATGAACAGAGCATCACTCCTAGTGTTGCTCTCCCCCTGTCTGTGGGAGCTGATCGTTGGAGGGAAGCCTTTGGCTTCCACCTCTTCCTGCTTCCCGCAGGGGCCTTGCAGACACAGATGGTCCCCATCCTCCACACCCAGCATCGCTTCACCTCCCTAGTGCCACCTCACAGCCGTTTTCTGCTCTTCCCGCTGTCCCATTTCCACACGTTGCTATACTCAGTACACACAATCTCTGTATTCTTGAGGCCTGTCTATATGAAGGCATGAATATAGAAGCCTTAATCGTATAAACTTCAATTGTAACCTCTGTTGTCTCTTGCTGGAGCAAGAAGACCATCAGTGGTCTGAAGGGTAGCTCTTTCTAAAGGCTCCCATTCTCCATCAGAGCCTTCTCTCAGATATGACATCCATATGGTACTGTAAATAGTCAGCCTTATCCCCTCCTCTGGTAGGATCACACTTCATACAGTGTAGGATCAGGTCCAGTACTTAGGAGCCTTTCTGACTTCTTTCCCTCTTCTTCCTTACACCTTATGCACACACACACACAATTTTCTATTAGTTTGGCTATTCCCACCAATCACCAAAAGGCAATTTTTCTGTAAATGCCACCTTTCTATGTAAGGATGTGACTGCTATTGTAACAACAAGAGACAGCAAGAAGCAGCCAGCCTGGTGGGAAACACTAATAGGAAGGGGGAAAACCCCACCCCATCTCAAACCAAACCCCAGGATTCCTCAAAGCTCAGTCGTCTCTTCCTCAGAGACAACAATAGTTCAGAGCAACCCATCCGATAAAGAAGACATCAACAGAGATTTTCTCAGACTGTAAATCTACAGTCAGACTAAATCAGACTGTGCTCACCTGTAAATAAAAAGGGGTGGTGATGGGTGGTGGGAAAACAAGTCTGGTCTGCACAGTTACATCTGCAGCAGTGCTCCCGGAGGCCCTGTGCAGAAGCACCTTTCACTCCACCTGCAGCCTTTAGTACGGGGTTAATGCACTTTCCTGTTGTGTAGCTCTACCAAAGCTCTAGCAAGGCTTCCTCCCTCCCACCCCCTAAACAAGTGGTTTTTGTCCATCCTTCCCTCTCATTTTCCTCCACCAGGGTATGGCCAGGTCAGCCGTGGGAGCACAGGGGGCTCTGCTGGGCTACTGGGGCTCAGGGTCATGCCAAGAGCCCTTCACCTCCAACAGACCCTGACAATGTCCATTTTTCAGTGCAGGTGCCACCTGCATTTGGTATCCGGCACCAACTGAGACACCTCCTCAGTGCTTAAATAATAATGATGGATTTCTGCTCTGGAGCGATAGCTTGTGTTGTGCGGCTGGGTTAATGTATGTCAGCTGTCATCGTCCTTGTCAGCTGCTGCTGTCAGTGAGCGGCAGATAAGTAAATCTGTGATGATGTGGATCCCAGAGAGAGCAGGGATTAAATATTTCATCACTTCAGACACTGAAACATCTCCTCATTTGGAGTCCTTTTCTAGCGGTCACGTCCTCTCAGATCACCCCAGCCCTGAAGAAAAGCAAAGGCTGCCTGGTTTTCTGAGGCTGCGGGGCAAGGGATCGCCAGAGGCAAAGTCCCTGCAGCCGGGGCAAGTCAAGCTGCTGCTTCAGTCCCAGTGAATTTAAAAATAAGCAGAAACTCAAGGAAAATGAAAAATATCCTTTTTTTTTTTTTTTTTTTTNCGCAGAGCTTGGTGTTTGCCTTGCTGCCCCGCCACTGCTGGCCAGGGACAGGTGGCCTAGCACCCATCTTGGGGTCTCTCTGGGACATGCTGCTGAGCAGCTGGTGCCACGGACTGAGAACCCTTGGCAACGTGGTGACTCACTCCATGTAGACAACACTATGGAAAGCATCCATCATGGTTGTAGTTAGGTAAATGTGGTTGTTTCATGGTGTTCCTGAAGCGATGGGTCACCAAACCCTGGAGATGAGCTTGGTAAACCCCCTTTCTTCTCCAAGGTGTTTCTCAAAACCCATTGACAGCAAAATCTCACAATATTGATTATCTGGAGATGGGAAAAAATGCTATAATTTAGATTTCTTCATTGTTATGGACTTTCCTGTTATTGCCCAAAGGAACTTTATATTGAAGGAATTTTCAGTGCAAAATACCAATTTGTTGAGACTGAAGTTTTCTCCGATTTTTCTTGTTTTTACACATCAAAGGAGCTATTCTAGCAGGATATGGAAAATGAAAGAAAATGCTGTGATAAACAAGGTCTTGGCTACTTTGGAGACTGACTCTTTTCCACTAACTACCTACAGAACCAAATAAAAGTGAAAATGTGCCCTTTTTTGCTCCACACCAGAAGAAAGAGCAGATCCATCCTGTGAGCTTAAGATATGAAGTCCTTGTTTTCCAGGAAGCCTTAATGAGCCACAAACCAGAAAGATGTAGAAACACAAGCTTCTGAAAAGTCTGATTTCTTTCTTATTTACCTCACGTTTCCTGAGAGCTGTTGGTTTTCTTTGCAATTACTAAGAAACAGAAGAGGTTTATATTTTGAAAGCTGAGATTCAAGTGCAATGTGATTCGGAGTTGGAACTTGTAAAAAAAAATTTGCATGAGCAGTCATGACATTTCCAAACCTGTAGGTAACTGCATAGGCATTTCTTCATCCTTTCCTCCTCTGTCTATATTCTAGTCTCCTTCCTTTGCTGTGCTTTTAATCAGGACAACAGATACGCAGAGTCTTCCATGTGGGTATGTTCCTATATAGGTCTGTGGTTCCACTGACGTAGGTATCTGAAGAATCAGCAGCTGGACCCCAGCAGAAAACAAGTGTCGAGGCTTTGCAGGTGGATTTTCTGCCTCACTATTACGTAAGGTGCCAAAATCAGTACTCGTCTGTGCATTGCTAAGTAGCACCGTTTCTATTTTCTTTTTTTTTTTTTTTTTTTTAGCACAGGGAAAGTATAGTTTGTGCTGTCTTCTTATATAAAAATAGCAAATTTTATGAGATGCATTTCCCTCAGGCCCTAGAGAATTAGTTCTGTAATAGGAGACCAATGTATTTTAATTGCTTGTTGTAGACTGTTATTACCTGTTAAATTTGTCTGAAAGTGTGATATCAGCAAAAAACTTCTCTTCTGCTTTGCTTCCTTCTACTTTAGAGCTGTCAAATAGCCTCAACATCTAAGGATAAAACATCACAGATGACTCGAATATGTGACAGGTCATAAAATATTGACTCCTCATGTTACCTGCCAATGAAGCACATGCCACCGTGTGTAAATCTTTAATTGGGATTCCTGACTTCTGATTGCTATAACCCCAGTTTAGGTTGCAGTCTAGAATTATGAAGTAATGGGTTTGTTTTTAGGAAATGCTAAAGTAAATAGGAAATCACTTTTACTTTTCTTAAACCAGTGTTTTTTATCTAGACTCTCAGCCATGTTTTCTATTGGAATCTACATCTGCTGGATATACTTTTGGCTCCTTCTGTTTCCTTTTTGACTGAATACTGCCATTTCAACTCCTAGGTTCATATGATAATGAGAAACATCATCATGGATCTATCAAGGACTTTCCATTGGGATTTCTTTTTCCAAGATAAGAACCTTCTTTTGATCGTGAAATAAATACATCATATTTACTAGATTATTTTTCAGGGTTTTGGAATTCCCCGAGTTAAGCTTATAATTCTCATTCTTTTTATGTAATTTTCAACTAGCAAGGACTCAGACTGGGCTTTCTTGTCTCGTTCTCTGAGAAAACTGTCGTTTTTGCTGAATGAAGGCAGCGTTTGTTGGCTAGAGCTCAGCGTGTAAGATCTTTTGGCAGCAAGAAGGAAATGTTGCCCTACTCGAACTTATCTTTCAAGAAAAATGCTGGAAAATAATGTTCAAAATTAGATTTGTAATCTCTGTTGAGTAGGGGTTGTGTCTTGTACAAGTTTAGGGGTCAGAAAAAGCCGCAGTGCTTCTGCAGTGGAATGGGGGCTGCTCTCAGTCTGCTGACTTGGGTCTGTATGAGCAGTCTTGTGTCACATCCTCACTTCTAAAGCACTTATCTCTTTGTAACTGAAAACTGCTTGCAAGAAAGTTACCACCATCCCTCCTAAAAGAAGCCCTCTCTAGTGTGGTGAGCATCCTTTCTAACTGTGCAACTGTGTGCTTTCAGTGCAAAACTATCCAGGACCAGAAGAGCAATGACCCATTGAAAACTAGCAGACATCAGTCCTGAGAATAGGTCTTGGAGTCCCCCACGGTCTCTGCTGCTATTGAGGAGATCCCTGCTCTCCATAACTTCTGCTCGCATGAAACTCACTGGCCCTCAGGGAACAAACTGGATCCCTGGTCCAGGTGGGATGAGCGGTGCAGATGAGCAGATGTGCTTTAGGCTATTTAAGTGGAAGCTGAATGACATATCCTCTGTGTGGCTTGGTAGGGATGGGCAAGCTCTTCCGTGATGCACCATGAAAGTATTCCCAGGGCAGATCCAGCCCCAGAAGTGCTGAGAATTGTAGGGCAACACCAGCAAGCAGAAGTACTGCCCCTTTTCTGCAGCAGGGGAGTGCCAACAGGGCAGGGCTGACAGCAGAAATCAAGAGCAGCTTTGCAGCTGGGTTGCTCCCAGGCATCGCTTGCCACACCTAGGAGATCTTGATGGTGCAGCTAGACCTTTTAAGTATGTCTTTCTGGTTTTAGGGCATCCTTATGTAATCAAACTACCACAAGAACAGGCACTTTCACAATACTTCACCCAGGAATTAAAACAGGGTAAGAAGACCAGCCCTTGTATCACAGCAGTCTCATCAGTGCTGGATGAAATGAAGAAAGGTCCATTGAAAGTACAGAACAAGTATTTGATGAATGCTGACTGATGTAGCACCTGTGTGCTTGGAAGGTAATAATGATTTTCCAATTATATATGCTAGTCTACTAAAAGACTTGAACCAGCCCGCAAGTCTTGTCTCTGGTATTCACCATTGGGGCTACAATCTGAAAAGTATTCTCACAGCATTTAGGAAACACTATTTAGATAAACTGCTATGAAAAGAGATGTAAAACATCTTGGAAAAACTGGTGACCAGTGGTTCAATGTCCACCTGGAAGACTGCATTTATTAGACTTTCATGGGAAACTCTTAGGCCTGATATTGTTAAAAAAAATTTCCTTTAAACCACTTGGATAGTGCAGTAGAGGATCCATGAGTCCATAGGTTCCTTCTGTTGCAAAAAGACAAATGCCCTACCAGGATGTGCAAGCAGGAACATTTATTTGCAAGATGTGCAAAGTGACTCTACCAGGCTATTCAGTAAGGCCTCAGCTGCATGGATGGCTTTTTGGCACTAGGCTGTTAGAGATAAGTGGACCTACCAGGTACAGACAAGAGCAGAGCAACAAGAGCGGTCAGAAGCCTTGGAAATCTTAATGTAAGAGAAAACATGGGCAATTGAGCTGTTTAGTCTAGGGAAAAGGAGACTTACCAGACATAGCACTCTTAACTATGAAAAAAGCTGCTGCAAAAGGGAAGAGAATAAATCATTCTCTCTGGGGATGTGACAAGTAATGGACTTAAAGCACAGCCAGGGAAATTTCACTTAGACTGTAGGAGAATCCTCTCTAGGATAAAGCCAGTGGAGCAGCTGCTGAGAGAGGAGGAGTGGGAGCCAGTAATGCCGGGAGTCCCATGGTGGTCTCTCCACCTAAATGTCCTCAATCCCTACAGCCCAGCATGGCTGGAGTCACGTAAAAACCCATGTTGAACCCACAGACATCTGGCAGGGAGAGAAAGGCGCTGTCTCCATCTTACACCTCTTTCCCAGTAGGACACCTCCTTGGGGATGCTGGACTGATGTTTGCTGTTGCAAACTTGCTTTTTGCAATTTCCCCAGCTGGCAGGACTAAACTCCATGGGGACATCATGGTTTTTCCCCAGATAACTTAAACAGAGGACATTTCCACTGATCAGGGAATGAAAGATTCCCCAACCCTTATTTCTGTGCCAACTGCGCTATTTTTAACAGCAAGCTGGCATTAGCATTTGTTTGCTAAAAATAAACATATTTCAAATGCAATTCATTACATAGTGCATTAGGGTAAAGGCAATTTATGCTTCAGACAAGAAGAAATATTTTTAAGAGATAAATTGGTTCATGCAAATATCCCTGGCTTGCACTCAGTACATGTGGTACCAGCAGAGAAGGTGCTCTGATTTCAGTTGATTGGGATAGATCATAGAATTACAGAATCATCAGATGAGTTGGATTGGAAGGGGCCTAGTTCCAACCCCCCTGCCATGGGCAGGAACACCTTCCACTAAAGCAGGTTGCTCAAAGTCCTATCCAGCCTGGTCTTTGAGCACCCCTAGGGATGAGGCATCCAAAACTTCTCTGGGCAGCTTGTTCAGTGTCTCACCAACCTCACAGTAAAGATTTTCTTCCTGATATCTCACCTAAATCTCCCTTCTTTCAGTTTAAAACTGTTACCCCTCGTCAAATCACTACACTCCATTAAAAAAACTACACTGATAAAAAGTCCCTCCCCATCTTTCCTGTAGCCCCCTTTAGGTACTAGAAGGCTGCTGTAGGGTGTCCCCTTCTCCAGGCTGAACAGCTCTCTCCAGCCTGTTTCCATAGAAGAGGTGTTCTAGCCCTCTGAGAATCTTTGTGGACCTCCTCTGGACCCGTTCCAACAGGTCCTTATCCTTCTTATGTTGGAGGCCTCAGAGCTGGACATGGTACTCCAGGTGGGGTCTCATGAGATCACAAAATTCAGGAAGCTGTTGAGGAGCTTGGTGCAACATCCTATTTTAACTTAATTAAAATATGACCACAGTTATGTAAGAGAAAAATAAAAATAAGATGGGGGGTGTTAGAAACAGTTTGCCTTATAGCTGCAGCATAACAGAACTGTAACAAACAGGCTGAGATGGATTTTGGAGAGGGAGTATTCTTGTTATACTGACCATAATGGCTTCCTGAAATCTAAACTTCTTGCTCGCAGAACAGAGGAATATTACAAGGGCATAATTTTGAATCAGAAAACACCAATGCATAAGGATTTGGAAGTGGGTCTAGATGACCTGCCGAGTCAGGAGCTTGATGGTGATCTCTGGTGAATCTGTCCATCATGAATTGCCTAGTCTCCTTTCGATTTTTTAAAATATAATTTTAGCTTGCAAGATGCTTTGTGGAAATAAAGTATTTCAAGCGAAACTTCCTAGTTTTGATGGCACTTTTAGCAGGACTCCTCTGAACCAAGGTTCGCAAGTAAGAACTGAGCCTCATGAATCCCTCTTGAGAGCCCCTCTCTTCTCATTATAATTCAGAACAAAACTAATGTACCATAAATAAGTAACAATCCAGAAAAAAAGATAAAATCGACTCAGACTCTTCAGGATATTTGGGGGAAAAGCAAAGCTTTCATTTCCAGCCAGTGCTAATGAGCAGGATGCAGCAGGTCCTGCAAAATCGGGATGGTCCGATTTTCCCACTAGGGGGAAGTGCTGTACCTGCAGTTACCGCCTCACAGCGACACTGGTAATTTCAAATTAAGCGGCATTACTAAGAAAATTAATTAATGTTACCTGTAATTTAATTTAAAGCAATGTAAAATTGGAATATCCCAGAAACTGTTATTAAATGTTCAAAATCCAAAAATAGTAACTGCTAGGGTTTAGAATCCCTCAGTAAACAATATTTTGGATTTAGCAGACTGTTTAAAAAAAATTAAAACCTGCTAGCTTGTCTGAAAAATGTGGGATTTTTCTGTATTGCTTTAATGCACCGATGTAATACTTTAAATTAAAACAATTTGCATAACCTCAGAAATTGTGTCTATAAAATGCTCCTGATGATTCACAGTCATTTTTGTGGCATCTGCAAAAGCCAACACCTTGCTGTCCCAAAATAGTTTGGTGGCAGGATCTTGGCTAATTGGAAACACCTGAAATAACATGTGAAGAGGGAGCCAAGAGCCCAGGTGTGCTTCCCACCTTGGACGTACTGTTGGGGAAAAGCCACAGCTTGCAGGGCAAAAAAAGCTCTGAACATGGGAGGAAAGAAATCTCTCATTTCTTCTCACAGCCTTTTAACTGTAGTTTTGGTACTTTAGCAGTTCCTAGGTGCCCATTTCACCAGAAACATTCACCAAAGTTAAAGCATATTTGCAGTTACTGAGGCTTCAGATTCCAGGGATGGGGAAAGTATTAGTGCTGCTGCCAAGGCAGCTGGTTTTGGGACCAGTGGTCCAAGACTTGGGTTTGAAGCTGGCTGCTTCTGCCACTAGGCTTTATTTTACAGCATTTTATTTGCATCAGCTCTTAGTAAGGACAGCATTAGTGGGAAATGCCTTCCTCCCTCTGTGATGCAGTTGTAAGGGGTGTGTGCTGCAACACCTCCCTTGCTGCAGTGGTGATCCCACGAGAGGAGCTGTTTGCACCTCTGCTCACCACTGCATCTCTCTGGTAACTTCAATCCCTTGTTTTCTCACTGGCCTTTTACTGCACATCCTTAAACCAATATTTATATTTTCCATCTACCGGTTCCCTGCTGTTTCATTGTCTCAGTGTCACAGACTCAGAAAACTGTGGAAGTTGGCAGGGACCTCTGGGTTACCTAGTCCTACCCCACTGCTCACAGGAGGGCCATCTACAACAGGCTGCTCAGGCCCATGTCCAGTCAGGCTTTCAGTATCTCCAAGGATGGAGACTCCACCACCTCCCTGGGCAGTCTCTCCGATTCTTGACCATGCTCACTGTAAAAACTTTTTTCTTATGTTCAAATGGAATTTCCTGCATGCCAGTTTGTCTGTTGTGTCTTATGCTGTCCCTGGGCACCAGCAAGAAGGTTCTGTCTTCTTCACTCCTTTACAGCAGGTCTTTATGTACACTGATGAGGTTCCCCTTGAGTCTTCTCAGGTTGAGCAACCCCAGCTCTCTCAGCCTTTCCTCATAAGAGAGATGCTCCAGCTCCTTCATTACCTTAGTAGCCCTTCATTGGACTCTCTCCAGTAAGTCCACATCTCTCTCTCTTGCACCGAGGAGCCCAACACAGGGGACAGTACTCCAGGTGTGGCCTCACCAGTGCTGAGAAGAGGATCCTGTGAACCTGCTTTGCCACAAGGACACATTGCTGGCTCATGGTCAGTTTGCTGTCAACTAGGATCCTAGGTCCTTTCCCAAGAAACTGCTTTCCAGCTGGTTGTCCTCCAGCATACACTGGTGCATGGGGTTGTTCCTCCCCAGGTGCAGGACTTGGAATTTCCCTGGGCTGAATTTAATGAGATTCCTGTCCATCCATTTTCCCAGCCTGTCAAGGTCCCTCTGGATAGCAGCACAACCTTCTGGTGCATTAACAGCTCCCATTTTTTTATCTGCCCCATCATCCAGCTGGTCTTCATGCCACTGATTACAGCCCTTTAAGCCTGGCAGTTCAGCCAGTTTCCAGTCCAACTCACTGTCTTCTTATCTAGCCCACGCTTTATCAGCTTGTCTGTGAAGTTGTTAAGGCAAACACTGTCAAAAGCCCTGATATAGATACGATAAACAATGTACACTATTTTCTTGCTGACCACTGAAGCAGTTGCTGTAAAAAGTTTTTGGGTTTGTCAGACCTGATTTCCCCTTTGTAAATCCATGCTGACTACTTCCAATCACCTTCTTGTCCTCTGCTTTTGGAAATGGTTCCCAGTATTATTTGTTCCATCATCTTCCCAGGGACTGAGGTAACACTGCCATGTCTGTTACTCCCATACTCTCCCATTTGGAGATAGGAGTGACATGCAATATCCTGTCTATGGTCTATGGTGCTGACTGAAATTTTTCAGTGACGTTTTTGATTCAGTCACTGAATAGAAAAATCATTTCCATGGTCACCTTCTTATTTTGGGAATGGCAATCTTTTCTGGTGCCCCCTCAAACAAGGGTTTTCCTTGACCACTCCCTGTGTCCCAACTTTTCTTTTCCGACTGTTCTCTTTTCAGGGAGCACGACTAGGACCCCAGCACAGGGCAGGTGAATCACTGGGTTGACTCCAGAGGACTGAACCTCTGCCACAAGCGTGTTCAGCTGCCACAAGGAGGGAACGTAGCAGGAGCTGAGAATGGCTCAGAGGACAGAGTGGGAAGTATGAAGATCTTCTAAAGCTGCTCTTTCTTCACTCCCCCCTCTCCTAATTGATTCTCAGTACTGAAGAATCTCCTATGGGCCCAACTGCTGTCAGAAGCCCCTCCTTCCTCCCTCTCCCCCCTTATTTTCTTTGCTCCCTCCAGAGGTGACAGGCCCTTTTCTCCCATTATTAAGATTTTTTTTCTTCCTGTACCCATCAACCCTGTACAAGTTTAAATCTCCTCTGTCCTCTTCTGCTTCTCATTCTTTCCTTTTTTATTCCAATAAGAGAAAAGGAGGGAGCATCGGCATCCCAATTATTTATATGTAAATATTTTTTCTGCTTTTGTCCTGATTTAGCAAAATTTGGAGTCCTGCAGGAGCAGGCAATGGAGTCCCGTCTATTCCCATCAGACTTCCTTGCAGCTTCATTCCTGGCTAGCAAAGCAGTTTACAAGACTGGTGGAAAACTAGCATTCTTTTATCCCTGCTGCAAAACTTGTTTCATAATTATGTGCCCTATTCTAAAATGTATATGCAGCCTTAATCCTCCTGATATGTAGGGTTTAATATGTATAAAAAGCCTGCTATGTACATCATCTCAGCACAGAATTTCAATTGCTAGAAAGGCTGAGACTGAATTAAAAAGGAAGCACTGTGCATGGCAATGAGCTCATTTTGACAGTCTGAATTAATTTTAAATAATAAGGAAGTAATTTCCATCTTACTAAATGCCTGCATTTTTCTGAAAAAATAAAACACTATAGTCAGAAAGCTACTCTTGAGAAATGTCTTTCATAGAGATAAGTAAACCAGATAGCAATTAAAAAAGTAAATAAGTCATAATTACAATAGTAAAAGGTAGTATTAAGTATTAATGCATTTCAGCCCCTGCTTCTTTGATTTGAGTTCTGCTTTATCTCATTAGCTTTATAATCAGAAAAACATGATCATCTGAAGATACATAGATTTAAGCACAGACAAATATCTCCAGCAGTTAGATATGAAGATATCTAGCAGTTGTAAGAATGCAGTCACAACTTCCTGATGCAACAGAAAAGATCATCAGAAAAAGGCATAGGAAGATGTAGAGAAAGAGATCCCTAGACCACTAACACCCCTGTCCCAAGACCTAGAGGCTTGAAAATTAAGTGTCCTCTGGATGGTCATGTGGGGGACGTGGCTTTCTTTTGCTGAAGCATGACCAGAAGTAGCAATGGTGCTTCCTGTGAGAATGGAGACAGTATAATACTCATCAGGAACTGGAAGGGAGATGTTCAGCTCTCTCCTCTAGAAGGGGGGATTCACTGTACCCACACACAGTGGGGAGAATTTTCCCACCACCGGTCTGGGAACGCAATAGGGCACATGCAGCGCAGTGATGAAGGTTTGCACCAGAGTCTCTTGGAGAGACCCATGATGTGGGGAGAGCTTTAACCACTAGATATCCTCCACTTCTCTCCTTGAATAGCAAATTATATTCTGCACAGCGTCAGCTGGGGATCTAGATCTTGGGTGTCTGTGTTTGTGTGTATTCACTTCTCTAGCACAGCCTCTGGGCTGGAGTGTAGGGCTCTCTCGTGGGATCTGGACAAATCCCCTCAAACCCCCCCCNTGTCCACCCAGGAGCTGGGTTATCTTGGTTCAGCTCTAATCCTTGCAATTGCTGCTTGACTGTGAAGTCTTTTCTAAAATGCAGCTTTCTTTGTCCTGTAAGTGAAACTGGGAGAAAGGGAATAATAAAGCAAGATCAAGGATGACATTGCAGCCTAGTGATGGGGGCACTAAGCTGTTGAAAAGGTGATCTGACTTCCACTCTCCGCTCCCATTAATATTTAATAGTCATTAAATTAAAAGTCAGGGATGTGTAGGATTAACTACAGGTCAGCATCCTCATACTTCTATCTGAATGAATGAGATAGTGTTAGTATGGATGGAAATAAGCTATTAGCAGTGAGCATGGCCAGTATGTCAGTAACAGGCATAAATTTAAGCATTTTAAACACAGTCCCTGAGAAACCAAAAGAATGAAATGGCTGCTCCAGTACAGAGACCTGCACAAATTGTGAACCAGTGCTGAAGCCTCTGCCAGTGCAGATGCCCACCGAGATCTGAAACTGTTTAGCAAAGATCAGCCCTTTCTCTATATGGATTTGCTCAAGGGACTTGTGAGAGACTGACACTGCTGATCAATGAGAAAACAGCTGTAAACAGCTTTTTATGCACTCAAAAGCAGCGATCACAAAGCAGGAACCTTTGAAGGATGCTGTAAGTGAGCCACCTGCATTGCCAGGAGAGGACATCAGTGCCTCACACAGCAGGACGCCAGGCTCCCACCACACTTAGCCTTGAGGATCACTAAGTTTCAGTTTGCAGAGTTTGTGTGGCTGATGGCCAGAGATGTGGGAGTCCCCTCCTGCTCCCCTCCAGCCCAGCCCTGCCACCGAGACACACCGCTGTGATTCCTATTTTGGGTGCAACTTGGGAACGTCACTGATTGCAGCTCTTAGTGCAAGATTTCCTTGTCCTTTTCTTGCGAATTAAAATGAAAAGCAGTCTAATTCCAAGCAACCTTTCCATGTTTGGAGGAACCACAAGTGAAGAATCTGATGGGCAGTTTGACTCTTGTTTCTCAGCGGAGAGAGGTGGGCTTGTTTGCCATCCTCCCTTGCACAGGGAGAGCTTCCCACCAGCCGTGCGGTTTCGCTGGGCTGATGAGCAGAGAGGAGGAGGGTGGTCCTCCTTGGAGGGATGCCTGCTGGATTTGACCAGTCAGCTCAGATCTCAAGAAGCTTCTTTTCCCACAGTTGCTAAGAAACCAGAACAGTCATCTCAGCTGCCGAAACAACTGTTTAGTACATTTTTTTCTCCACTTGTCTCATTTTGGGTAACAATAGCTATAAGCCTCTCAGGGCTTTCCTTTTGCTCCTCGTGGTGAAGAGCTAGGCAGGCATTATGCTGGGGATGACTGTTCTTGGTAGCTTTTTCAGGGGGGTTCCAATTGCACGGGTTGTTTCCGTATGTGGCCATCAGGAAGTTCTCTACATTAAACTGTCTGCAGGAGTCTCAGAGACACTTATTCACAGGTGTTATTCAAGAGCTCTTGCAGCTGCTCCTTCCAGCCACTGTGAGCACATCCACCCGAGTTGCCAGCAGCTCCAGAAGTGACTCTGATGAAACCTGTTGTCCAGCTCCTTCCTTAAATCAGCGTTTCAGATGACAGTCCTCCACTTATCCCTTTGCAGGCCTGGCTCTGGCTAGCATCTCACTCACAGCCACCTGCAGGGTGCCGGGGAACAGGGACAGTGCTGATTGCCCTGCAGAATTTTGGCTCTCCTGGTCTAGACAGAGGTAGGTTTCCAGATCCACTGTTGTGGTAGCCAATTGCCTCTGGTTGAATGGGACTGGAAGATTGATAAAAAAGCCTCAGGGAATAACCTTCCTTGTGTAAATAACTCTGGGAACTTTGGTTTTTTATTTCTCTGTCATGTAAGGATTTTTCAAAGTTCAGGTGTGTGTACACAATTAATAATAGGTCCAACTCAGCAGAGACCTGTAGTGTCTTAGAAATGTCATTGATCAAGATACACAAATGAAGCTAAAACAACCTCAAAATATTAACCACTCCAGTGTTTGCTAATGGTACTGTGCTGACCACGAAGACTAGATTGCCATTCCCAGCACAATGCCTGTAAATTCTGCCAGTTCCCCGGTGGGCTCAGGTTGTTTTTATTAAGTGGTTACGTGTTGTGCTTCCCTTATATAAAACCTCCTGTTTTCTGATGGAGCTGCGGCTCTGATAGAAAGTTACAACCTTTTTTTTTCCTGCAGCCTTGGTGGAAACTGGTTGTTATATCAGCTCATATATTTTGTAACTCTGGCAAATAAATCTGGGTGTCGTGTATAGTTACTAAAAGTGAGCTCTCTGCTGCACAAGAAAGCAGTGACACAGTGCTGGGAGGCAGAGTGACCTGGGCTGAGCTTTTGACCTAAGGGTGTTCTACTGAGCAGAGTGTTCCTGGGAGCTCCTGCTCTGCTATGGGGTGACCTGGTGAGGTGTTATGGTAATGGTATAAATACTGTAATGAGGTAAATACAGTGTTGGCAGAAGCATGAGGGTATATGGAGGGCCAGGTCAGTCAGAGGAGCCAGGGTGGTAGTGCTCCATGGGGAACAGGCCTTTCCCAGGCAAAAAACACAGTTCTCCTCTTTTTATGAGACGGAACTCATAAAAGTTCATTATTTTCTCAGTCTGTACCATTTTTCTGGCAGTTGCCAGTAGTCGATGCTTAGGGCAGAGCAGAAAGACAGGGAAAGCTGTAGAGTTGTCCCCCTCGAATATTGTACCATCATCCAACAACTTGCAGCAGAGGACTTTGTGCCTCCAACAGGCATTGTGGCATGTAAGGACCTTTCTTCCACAAATATATCTAGCTGTTTTGTGAACCCTTTTAGCACATGCAGGCTCAGAGGGGAAACCATCGGCAAGTGAAGTCCAAGTCACACAGGACATTGCTGACTGGCCTGAACCTGCAGCCCAAGGCACCATGTTAACTGCTAACCCACCTTCTTCTCCTGAGGCTGGATCAGCATTGATCTCATTTCAGACTCCCCAGCTGTCACTATTCACCCAGTCAGTCATTAATTTTTCAAGTGGTGTGTGCGGTTTCAGATTTAAAAGGGAAAAAGTCTGGTCCCTGAAGCTCAACAGCATGGCTTACAGTGATCTTGAGTGTGTCCCATGCTAAAGCAGGGAAGGAGACTTTCTGCAGATCATGGAAACAGTTCACTGCACCTTCTGGTATTATCATTGATAGTGATAGTGATGAAAAGTAGGAACATGACGATTTCTGATTATCTGGATAAATGTCCAAGTTACCTAATTGGGTTCCTCTGGACAGCTGCTATCCTTAGCAAGAAACATGACTGGATTATTCTATAATGGCACAGCATTCAGCATTTTCTGCCAAAGGAATATACATCCTTTGTTTTTTTTCTCCTCTGAGCAAAATATTAATGGTTTTTCCAAGATGTTTCTATCAGACAATGTTTAAAAATGTATTTGACTGACTGTGTTTACCGCTCCTGAAAAGAGGCTGGAATAATTCTTCAGGATGCTCTAATTAGAAACACAGCTCCTATCCCAACAGGTAGTAAGAGGAGACTTTAATATCCTGCACATCACTAGGATGAAGTGTTTTTGGCCAACTTGGATGATTTTTTGCATTAAATTTTCTACCTGTGAAGCATCATTGGCTATTTACTGCACTGATATGAATCCCCAGGCCAGTACTGCCAAGTTACTACCTGGTTCATAGGCTTTTCAAGACTGTCTGAGTGCAAACAGTGGTTTTGTTTACAAAGGTAGTCTATAAATATTGCCTGTTGCCTTTCATACAACATACTCATCAAAGGTTATGTGAAAGAGGCAGTTTTTGTAGGACTCCGTAAACTTTACCAGTGTCAGTGATAGAATTGCCTTTAAAGCTGATGAAAAGCTTGTGTGCTTTTATAAGTCTCTGGACCAAGATCACAGAGAGAGATTTATTACTAGGGGGATGTAAACTACAAATTAATTAATTCTAAGCATGTGAAAGGAGCATCATAATATTTTATACAAGCTATAATTAACCAGATAGAAAATGTACCAGCAATGCAGTTAAATTATGACTTGCACATACACTGCAACATTATTGAAAACCTACTACAAATGACTTGACCATTTTGCTGCAGGATGTGGTGTCCATCATGGCTGACTGGCGAAATGGGACTAGCTCTTTCAAACTTCAGATTTTTGTATCACCTTCACCTCAAAATTAAAAAACAAACAACCCCCCCAAAACCTGAATATCCAGCCTCTAAAAACTCAGTCCTTCAAGTCTACTGCAGAGCACCAAAAATCACTTACAAGTACTTTCTTAAACATCAGTATAAAATACCTGTACTCTTTTTTTTTGTTGTTGTTTATTAACTTTGATTAACTTTGAAGTTTATTCTTCATTTTACAGTGATCTATTTAATCATAACTAATTCCTGTTATTTAGAAATCTTTGTGCCATTCCTGATCTTTCTAATCTGTTATGAATGTTGTCTTTAAGGAGTTTGAAAATTCACTTATTATATCAACTCAAGCACTATATACAACGTGTAGGTGAATGAATGTCCTCTGGATGCTGAGCACTAGGCTAAACTCCGTTCAATAGTCTACTCAGACCAGTATCTTGTGGTCGCACCATCACTTTCCTTTATCTTTCCCTTAGGGGGAAAAATATAAATTGATGATATATAGAGCTTGAGACACTTTCCCTATCAAGATCTGATTCATAAAAGCCTTTTTACTTTCCAGAGGGATTTTTTCCTCAACATAATTTTAATGTAATGCATTGCGTAAATAATCCCAGTTCCTAATAGTTTAGAACAGAGGTAGGGAACATGGGGCAGCAGTGTTTCCCCCCCAAGAAAAGGATGTTCTCAACTCAGGATGAACTGCAGGTCACTTCCTACAAAAACAAATGGCAGATAAAGATGTGACTTTGGTTTGCTTTGAGGTAAACTCAAGGAAGGCTAATTTGGGCAGGAGCATGGCACTGGTTTCTCCTTCAGCTGCCCAGCACATACTTTGTCTCCATGGAGGACTATAAAGCAAGAGAACTACTGCATGTGTCTCATTCAAGGCAATTCCTCAACACCAGAGGCAGGAATAGGTGGGAGACAAAAGCATGACTTGAAAACACCACAGATAAGGCTGTTTTCCTGTAAATTGCTCAAGCCTATGGAAAACTTGAAGACTGGTATGGTTTGAAGGTCTCTGTGGTGGCACTGTGTGAGAAAGTTCTGTCTTGCTGGAGGCATGAGATGGGAGAAGAAGGCATCATGAAGAGGAAGAGGAAAAAGCTAGTCTGGAGGAAAGGAGGACATAAACAGGAAAATCCATAGGATTGGTTTTATGGAAACTTTTGAAAGGTTGGACCACAAACTCCACAAAGAGGATGAAGGTGAAGCAGTGAAAGAATTTAGTGTGGTTTGCTAGGGAACTGAAGCAAGAAATCAATTTTAGCTGTGACATTTTGATGGAAGAAATGATGAGCATCAAGAGGGCCAGAACCAAGAAGGTCACAGAGACTGAGGATGAAGCTATCAGGGACTTAGTGTGCAAACAAATCATAATGGATATTTTTGTAGGACACTTTTGAGGGACTGTCAGCAGGATTAAAAGACAGCACCAGTCTGGAGAGAAGGAAAGATGGTGATAATGCTGAAAATAGCACTGAGGGTGATATATTCATGGGCGCCTGGATGGAGAAGATAATAGGTTTCTCACCTACAATCAAATAGGGTAGGCACGTGAGGTAAGATAAGGGGGTCAGTTTTGGCGATAGCTGTGTAGTTAAGTGAAACTATCTGGCACTACTGTCCTGGGAAGTGGAGAGCTTCCTACAGAAGAGAGAGGGAGGTATTCTAAATAACAAAACAAAGGTGGAATTTTCCAGAAGTTGACATAGCAAAGAATGAAGATTTAGAAAGTGTGTGAATAACAACTGCATCAAAACAGACGAGGGAAGAAGAGTACAGAACAGACTGGTAGTATGAAGGACAGAGATGAGACATGCAAGGAAAAAGCAAGGCTATCTGAAAAGCTGTCTAATATCCTGATTTGTAATCTGGTGCAGCCCCCTCCATGTACATGCACTCTTGCCTTGTTCAGAAATATTGTCTGGGTAGCATTCGAGGATTTTGGATATTTGTCCCAAAAGTTTAGCATATTGAAGATGCACATATGCAGATCCATTCACTCTGTGATGCACGCTCACTTGGTCCAATGCATATTACAAACCAATCCCATGAATATGTGCCTGGGATGTGTCAGACTCAGAGGCTGCATTACCCATGAAGATGCCTGTATCCAGAAGAAACACTTCCTTTCTCTACCGTCTTAACAGGTGTCCCTTTTTCCACATATCTGGGCAGAAGCAAATTTTATAGACTGAAGGGATTATGTGTCGGATATTACATGCACCATTGATCATATGTATCTATGTACATTTGATCTCAACCAGGGACTGACTGACCCACTGATTTTTGGGTGATTGAGGTTTTCATGTCCTTGAGTCAGGCATCCAAAGTCTGTCCTACAGGGATTATATGACATTCAACAGAGGTGAGCCTGCTCCCCACGGAGATACGCTATTGATAGGGAGATGTAATGACTTAGATGAAATGACTTATCCTTCCAGTAAGTCATGTCCTGATTTAGTAACATATTCCATTCATAGATCTTATTGTCTCCGGTGAGTCTGCTTTACAACAGCAGTGCAAACAAATTAAACAAAGCTTTTTTATGCTTTTATCTAAGGTTCATCCCTAGTGTCCTTTGATTTACTTCTTGAGATCTCCTCTGGCACAAACTGGATGGAAGCAGTATTTTCTCCCCCTCAAAGTTGATCTGAGCTCAAGCACCTCTGAGAATATATGAGCTCTGCCTTCAGAGCTGGCTTCAGGCATTCTGGAGAATGACTGCCCTCCCCTTAATATATAACAGGCTGAAGATAGCTGTATGTCTTCATTTCAGTGAAATTGCTTTTTTTCCTGCATTTCCTTAGCACCCAGACGGTGGTGCTCCATGTGTCCAGAGCCAACATCAAAATGAAAAAAACTTGCTGCTGGATGACAAAGGGAGCTACAGAGGTACACGCTCTCCTTGCCTTTAACTACCCTTCCCTCTCTACTGAGGACCAAAATTAATGACAGATCTCATTTGGCAGCAGGGAAAGACTCTTGCATGTTGCAGTCTTTGTATTTGTGTCACAGAGGTCAGAGATGGGAAAAACCTATTAATTACCCTTCACGGCACTCCAAGTCTGTTGAAGATGGTTCTCTACAGCAGGATGCATGGCTTCTAGTACACATTTTGATATGAATCTGAAATCTGGAATGGGAAAATAACCTGTTCCACAGGCCTCAGTATGGAGTCTTTTTTCTCTCTTGTCTTTCAGAGGATCATGTTTTGCTGAAAATGCTGTGATTAAGAAGACAAGCACTCAAGGTCTTATGGTGTTAGCAGGTTTGTCAATAGGACTATGAAAGGGGAATATATCCTAAGAGACAAGAAATTGCTCTTAAAGATGAGCATGTTCAACAACTGGAAAATCCAAAACAGCTGTTCATCAGGAAGACAGGTAAAGCAGTGTGTACAACAGCATCAGTGAGTTCCAGCTTAACTCATTTATAATAACTAGCCAGGTTAATACATTGCCAGGCTGATAAGATGCCATTGATCTGTCTCAGTTTCTGCCCCTGTTGCCTGTTAAATTCTTTGGGTAGTCCAAATGCAGAGAAGTGATATTACTTTCTGCCATTATAAAGGAAGGGTTTTCAAGCCAACACCATACAATAAATGCAGCCCTTATGACAGTGGAAAACTTCTGATCCTTTGTCTTTGTGCGGTCTGTGGTTCAGCCCTTGGTTCCCAAGCACTGTGATTCCCATGGGTTTGACAGAATCCACCTGACACAGGAGTCTCCATAGTAAGGAAGGATTTGGGGTTGCAGACAGCACAGTCAGACCACATGTGGTTCAGGCATAAGCCCAGCCAAACTGTCTTCCATAGGGAGCATGGGAGGGGACCCTGCTCTAATCCATGAGCAACCCCAAGGTCTTTGCCCTGCTTCCGATCTTCATAATCTGACTGGTGGCTGTTGGCCATAGGAGAAGGCTGGCATTTTTGGGGACTAATGATGAAGAAAGTTTGCTCAGCCTCAATGAAATCTTATAACTATGCTCTGGTGAAGGAAGGCCTGAGGTCAGCTGAGCTTTTAATTGTCATTGATAAAGACTCTGCAATTTTCACATGTCAAAAAGTTGGATAATCTTTGGGCAAGGGAGGCATTCCACTGGGCAGATTTTTCTTTCCAAACTGTTCCATGGGTTTTTGGGAGAAAGTTGTTTTGTGGCTCATAGCCAGCAAACCACTTAGATGGGAGCCCACCTCAGTCCATGGATCATCCTGCTGAGTTCATTAGAGTTCCTTATGCACTTCCAGGAAACAGTGTGCTTTGCTGGACTCAAACCAGCGTCTCTCTCATGTCCCCATTTGTGTAAAGCTCTTTCACATCTCTTAAAGCTGTATTAATATGCTGGACGGGCTACGGATGCTGCCTGGGAGTGCATTGCTTGTTTGAGTCATAACTATACTTTCAAAAATGAATGAGTAGAGTATCCTTTTGCTGAAAGTTAAAAAGCACTGCTCTTTTGGGCTACAAGCAATATGAGCATCAGAAAAAGGAGAGCTGTGCCTACACACTGTTCCAGTGATAAACACATGTGCTCTTGTTTACTCCCTGAATAATAAGACTTTGAGCTCAAAGTTGGCAATGCTGGAGGGGATCAGCACATGGCTGAAAACAACAGATGGGAGCAGAGGAGGATACGGTGTGTTACTCTTTTTTTTTTTTTTTTTTTTTTGCTACAGATGGATCCCAGAGCCCCAAAGGTGCCCCAGCAACAGAAGCTTGAGCAAGCATGTCAGGTTGGGTCAAATGGAAATGTTGGGATAGAAGACCTTATGGAGATGACAGAGGCCAGCATAAGTATCTAGCAGCAAAGGAATGCCAGAGATTATGGCATGAGTCAAGAAATGTCCTGCTCAGGGCATGCCTAGCTCTGTGGTGCAGAGAATATCTGAACACAGGGAACAGAAAGCATTGGCTTTTGCTTAATGCTGAAGTTGGGCAGACAAGGGGCTAAGCAGTAGCATTGCTGACGGATTCATGGCTACCCAGGGTCACAGCGAGTAGCTGTGTCCCTGCCTGGGAAGTGCAGAGGGTGTTGTAAATTCCATGGCATATGTCCCTGTTACTGAAAGACCATGGAGAGAAGCCACCTGGGAGAGATATGGGAAACCAGTCTCCTAATCTGACATGGTAAGAGATGTGTGTGACAAGGCTGAATGAAATTGTAGGAGTTCATTTTGATCAATGATGACAGTCTGTGAATAATTTTCTGAGGATTTCACCTTCATGTGAGGGATAAAACTGCGCTGTGGGTCATTAGAAAACCTATTAGTGTCATTTGCTCCAGTTACCATGTAACTGGAGAAGGTAACTGTGTTGCAGGATTTGGTGAAGGACAGATGTTATCAGGCTCCCAGAGGAAATCAGCCAAAACAACAGGGTTTTCAGAGGAACTCATGAGAGCATGATCCAGTGGGCCATGACGGCTGGCTCTGTGGACACTGCAAGAGTTCGATGAGTATGCAATATTGGCCTGTTCTTACTCTACCAGGCAGGCAAGCAGTGTGCGGTGGACCTACACCCTTGTGTGTATGTGTGCAGGAGGGATATGATGACATTCAACAGTCTGCAATGCTTCTTCAGGTCTCTTCTCTCTCACCAACAAATTTGTATCCTGGTGTCAGCTACTTATATTTAGGTGTATGCAATTTAGAATGGTGATTAAATTTTGTGGCTGAGGCTGTTAACATCATTTAAAATAACAGAGTGTTACAAAAACACAGCAGGAGAGAACTTCAGGAGGTCATGCAGTCCGCTCTTTGCCCCAAGGCAGGCTAATTGCACCAATGTTACTTCTGATGTATTTGAATAATTTGTCCTGAAGGCTCTCCAACACTGGAAGATCACAGTACCCTTAGAGAATTGTTTCCTCTGCTCCACTCTCCCCAATGCTGCAAAAGCTATGGGATTTTTGTTCATTGTATATAATTTGAGTATTTCTTTCTAGAATTTAAAATATGGTTACAGGTGTTATTACCTACATGCGGGCACTGAAAACCAAAAATACTCACTCTCACTTACGGGCTACTCCCTCACGTTCGTAAAATAAGAGTTGTAGATATCCCTGCCATGCAAGTGAAATCAGTGGGGAAAACAGGCTCCTTCCAGCTGTGCCAGGCTGTCACAGAAACCAGAGGTGGCTGAGTAAGGAGATCAGCGTGAAACACCCAGATTATACAAAGGAATAGGCTGAAACGTTGCATGGCTCAGCAGTTCTCTGCCAGATCTGGGTGTCTGAGAGGCAGCAGGCTGTGGCAATCCTATAATGGGGGTCAGAGGGTGGAGAGGAGGGAGGCGGTGACATGGGGAATTAGTCTTATTCAGGGAATCTTAACTTGGGACCACAGGTAGTTTCAGGGAAGAAAATGGGAGCAAAAATGCTTAATTGGGTGTTTTGGGAGGATGGAATATTTCTCCACAGAGCGGCACAGTGCAGCAAGACTCAAAGGCAAAATCAGGTTACTTAAGTGTTACTAGAGACAGGTGTGTGAGTTGGCTTTTATAAGAAACGATCCATGGGACATCTATTTAGCACACGTGACAACTGTGAGTAGATGTTGGCCACCTTTTTTTTTGCTGTGCAGGACAGGGGAAGGCGAGTCTCCTACAAATGAAGGGACGAGGTAGGAGGTTGTGGAGTGGGAGTGGTGCAGCTCTGCACCTGTCATGGCTCCAGCTTCCCCAAGGAGGCATATTCACTGGGGAGCCAAGGGGCTGAGCTGAAGAAGGAGCATGGTGACTTTTTGGCAGGTGGAAACAGAGATTTACAGTAGTCCTGCCTTGGGGCCTCGGTTGAGTCTCAGAGGTGGGAGCTCACCAAGGAGAAAGGAGGCAGGGAAATCTCAAACCTGTTATTGAGTCCCTTTCTTTTCTCCAACCCGTCCCCAGCACTAACCATACTTGAAAATATGGTTTTCAGGGTTCTTTTGCAATGGATTAAAAAAACAATCCTACCTCTGTAGAGTCTTAGTTTGCCAGTCCTATTTTCCCCTAGCTTTGAGTTAACCATTGATGTTAATTAGGACTTCCCTAGCCTTGTTAGCCTGGTATTTTTCTTTGTTACTGAGAACAGTGAAGGTGACCTTGCTCACCAGGTGGATTTTCTCAGCTCTGACAGTCTAATCATTAAAGTCTTAGGAACAGAGGTAGGGATCTTACACGGGAAACTTGAGAAAAGCTATAAAAACATCAAGCAGACAGCTGTCAGTGTCATCTGGCATATCTCCAATAATTCGAAAGTAGATATCTTTCTGGTAAGTCATCCTGCTCTTAAACAACACATGCTGTAACTCCACACATATTACACATAACGAGTGCAATGCAGTGAAGTGATATTTTGATTGTATGATTAAAAAAATACAAAAAATAACTAAATGTGTAGCTCAGTTGCAAGTATCTGAACTGGCTATACCAAGAGTAACAACCAGCATCTGATAATCTCTCTTTTATTGCCCAGAAAAGTAGAACAGTGACCAGTGCCCTGACCTCTGGTGATCTAGTTTCAAGTGACAGTTTATTGCCTAGTGAAAGTTATTTTGGTGCACCTTACGCAATTCCCCACCCATGCAGTCATGAAACTGTAGAATCATTGACAACTGTAAGTAGGAAGGGACTTCTGGAGGTCAGGTGGTCCAATCCCCTGCTCCAAGCAGGACCAACAAGATCAGGTTGCTCAGGGTCATGTCCAGTCAAGTTCTGAGTTATCTCGAAGGATACCACCTCATGGTACAACCTGGTCAATATTTGACCGTTGTCACGACAACAAAGACACAGTGTGCTTAAAATATGTGTGGCAATCCCAGGTGAACAGAAACCGAGGCAGGGAATAACTGAGTTCTGCCTCTCAATACTAAGCAGTGCTAGAAGACCTGTGTGGGTAAGTATGTTTCAGGATAGCATGATACATCTCACCTTCATAAGCATTGCATACACTAAGACCAAAATAAGTATATAAGCACAGGAAAACATCATATTTGCCCATAGTAGCCTTTTTTTTTTTTTTCCTTTTT
>VZRU01020898.1:92532-156765 GCA_013398155.1 Pedionomus torquatus
TTAACAGAGTACTGTGAAAACATAGCATTTTTAATTCCAACGTGGCGACTGTCACACAAATGTTTGTTGTCGTCACTAAGCATTCACATTGCAGAGGCGCAGACGTGGGCAGCAGAGCCATACGCAGCAGCCAGCTACACCGGTACCAGACTTGACTTCTAGAAAAGGCAAACTGGGAGCTGCTGCTTTCTACTGACAAGCACAGAAAAAGTGTCCATACTGTTTCTGACCCATTTCAATTGCGCACATCAACATTTCTACAGCGGGTTTCTGACCAGCCATATTCAATGGGGCCTTGATCCTTGTGGGTACTTCAGAATATTACTTAAGAGTAACACACACAGCTTGTAGATTTGCCATTAGCAGCTGCCACAAGCTACTGAAAAAGGCGGATTGTTGAGACTACACAAAACCAAAGCTGGGAATATAATATCAGACAAAACGCTTACATGTTGCTGAACATGCTGCCTAACATCAGAAACACGAGACAACAGCAGAAAGCCATGCAACGTATTTTGGCAGAAGCGGCAAACATTTCATAGCTTGTCCCCTGGATGCCATGCTCACACTTACATTAGTCTATGTCATACTACCTTAACTTGTTTTAAGCATTTCCATCATCTGTGAGGTAGGGAGGGAAAAATAGAATAGTTAAGGTATAATCAAATGAGATTTTGCACATTGTAGTACAACTTGCAAATAATCTCCTTATTGGCTTGAGTGTGGAGAGTGTGAATGGTTCAGGCTTCCCCAGAGAGGTAACTTTCTGAAAGCCAGGCGAGTGTCAATGGTTTATTAAGGAGGTAGATGAAAAAACTGGGATTAACAGAGGAGAAATAGTGACAAAACAGAAATAAACATATAAAAAAGTGAAGAATTATTGTGTCTTAGTGCATTTTTTTACAGTCATGACAGAATTAAAACACCCTGTAACATCTTTTGATCAGCAGGAAATTTGAAACTGTCAATCTGGTTATTTCAGAAATATTGACTAAAGATGCAAAATTAAAATCAAACAAAAACAATTCAGAACAATCAATTATATAAAAGATAAAACTACATCAGTTAACATCTCAGTATGCACAGATCTACAGAAGTCTTTCTTCTAGATGAGAAATTACAGTACTATGAGAAAAACATACATTCAGATCTTGCTGATACATTGCTCCTAATTTTTGAACATACTTCCAAAATGATATGTACCATTTGAAAGACCCAGCCTACCAAATCCTTGTATGCACAAACTCTCCTAATGGCTTAGATTATATGGGCAGCCATGCCTTGTGCTTCTAATTATGCACCCACAGAAGCCTGCTCTGCTGAGATCCTGTGCCCATGATGCCCCAAGAGAGCCCAGGGAAACCTGAAGACAGTTTGGATCCCAAAGGACTGTATCTTCAGTCACCTACGCACATAATTTACTGTGAATTTACAATACTTTGAGTGTTTATAAACCTGTTATGTCTGATGAGGACAGATACTAAAAGTCACCCACAGCTGAAGGATTTGTATCAAGAAAAACCATGCACTTGCACATCTATATCTTACACTGCTGAACAGTTAAATGTCTGCAACAAGCACAGAAGAGACAAGAATCTCTCCTGAGGGAGTGGCAAAGTAATCAATTGCCCTAAACTTCTCTTATTCTAGAGCAGCCTCCAAGGAGAAGCTAAAATAGATAGAATTTGAGAAACTATCCTAAAGCAATCATTTCTTAACTAAGAACATAGCCTAATGGTTCCACTGTTGCTTGAAAACTGTTTTACAAAGAATGTAAGAACTTTAAACTGTATTTGACATACAAATTACAAATAGCCAAAATAATATGTTATATTTTCTAGCTGGCTAAGGCAGAATAGCTGTAAAATATAGCAGGGAAATTAGACACGGTACCTGGAAATGTCTAAATGCATTGATTGAATTTCGTAGTGAAAATAATCAATGTATTAACTTTTATAAAGATTCACAGTAGCCAATAAGGAAAAAAAAAAGTCTGTATATGTGTGTGTGTGTAGATACATATATATATATTCTAAGACTCCTGGATTTCTGTCTTTCTTGGAAGCTGTGACTGCTTGTATACTGGTACTGAAGTGCCTCCACTGGCTTGTCTCCTACCGTTATTTCGGCAACGAAACATGGAACAGACAGAAGTGTTCCATACGCACACTGGCTGAGTGCTGAGATACAAAGCAAAGCAGCTGCCTCATTTATAATGCTGCAAAAAAATTAGGTAAAATACTTTACTAAACAAGTGATATTAACAGTGTTTTACTTTTCCCCCCCAATTTTATTTTGCACTGTCCTCATTGTGAGAGGCAACAAACAGGAGTTTGTAGTAATGTCATTCTGTTTGGCTCCCTGCCTCGCCCAGCACATCCCAGTTCAGTGGAACTGATGCTGTTTTGTGCAGATTAGGTGACAGTTGTTACAGTTCAGCAGCATTACCCCAATTGGATACACTTGGGAAATATCCCAGGAAAACCAAGACCCTGTTTAAGCACTGATGAAGGTTCGCACCCTCTCCATCCTCTAACTTTTCCCAGACACGTGAGCTTTTCCCAAGATCACCCAAGGCTATCCGGCCCCCCTGAACAAGATGATGCTGGTGCTGTGAGTGCAGGTGCTGGGAGATGTGGGATGTACACTTTCACCCCTGGGATGCCGTGGAGAAGACCCAGGAGAGCTAAGACACCTATTGCCTGTCCCATGGGTCTTGGTTTAAACTTACTACCTCCATGGAAATGAAGGCTTAGTTACCACCCAGTAAGCATATAACATCTGTATGTAGAGTCAGTCTCACAGCTTGAGTCTCCTGGGGGATCTGCACAGGGTTATTGTACCGGGCAACAACTCTCCACTGAAGACTCTCCAGCCACTCTCTTATTTACGTCAAGCACTGTTTCCTCTCTGTATGTACAGCAGTATCATGCAACCATAGTAGGAATAATTTCTGGTCCTTAACTGGTTAATAAAAAATGTTTTCATTTGGTCAGAGGTAAAACTCTTGTGCTTCCTTGAATTCTTCCTTGGTATTCTTCATTGAGGGATGTACCTTTCACTGAGTCATATTTTCTGCATCAGTCTGTCATGCAACATAGGTTTTTATGCAGAATAAGTACATATATATATGGTGGATATGTCTTGAGTAAGTCAAGGCAATGACCCAGCACTTGGAGGTGGTGAACTGGGAAGACTGATCCCCAACCTCTTTTCTTAGGTAAACTGTGACAATGCACATGAGATACAGGCAGGCTTGCGGCCTTCTGGGGATGTGCCCCACACCCAGGTTTCAGCTGGGATCAGGAGAACATTTCTGAGGTGATTTTCCCATTTACTGTGCTTTTTTCCAGACAGTAATTGGCAACTGTGAAGCCAAGTGGGAGCTCAGCTGGAATAGTGTCTTCTCTCCACTGTGCTGCTGACACAGACATCGGTGCCATCCGTTTCACCCCACACCACTGCTTCTACTGCTAACACAGAAGTTGCCTCAGTGAATCCTGCTGAATTATTTGATTCTGTTTAAATCAATGCAATTGTTCGTACAAACAAAGTTGATAGATCTGGCCCTAAGTGGCATTTACATCATTACATCATTGCCCCAATTTACGTTTGGGGTAGTGGTAACTGTTTTGTTACCACAGCGAATTTAGGAAAAAAATCTATTAGTCACTGAAGAAAGTCCATGTTTACAGTGGAATAACTGATGTTAGCACTTGACTAGTTTTATTTAGATGTGTGGAGCATCCTTGCTCTGGAGATAGTTTAAAAAGATTCTTCTGTCTTTTGGGATCCTTGAATTTAGGGCTATAGGAAGAAGTAATCGAGCTCGTTATAATCCCTTTCTTCCAACCTATCATATACATGACTGATTTATGCATTTGGTTACACAGTTGTAGATCTGCATATCGCTGCTTGTACCCAGAGACAAAATATTCATTTAGCTTTTTTAATGGTTACAGTAAAATTCTCCATGATGTAGCAATTTTCACAAGTAGCAATTTTCATCTAGAAAAGTTGATGACATCTTGCCTATGGCAATGAACAGGTTTTAACACAACAATAAAGCATGCCCTGTTTTCTTAATTAGTCTCCACTGATTAAACATGCAGATTATTTACAAAAAGCCTAACCAACAGAAAGAAAGAATAACTAATGCAACGGTTGTATTCCCAGGATCACACACAATTCATCTTTACTAAGCTAGCTGAGCCTCTATCATCTTAAAAGCATTTATGAAATTATAGGGAGAAAGCTTTAGGTTAAGCATATTTAGTATAAGAAGTATTTATTTAATTTGTTTCTTGAGATGAAATTCTCCTATTCTCGGGGGAAAAGGAAAGCACCCACTGAGTTAAAGCCACAGGCATCTTGCAGTAAGATGTAAGAAGTCTTGTCAGATCACTAATGGAAATAATCTTTATGGTGCTGAGATTTTGCAGCTTATAATTAAACATCACAGTCCAGCCCCTGTAACCTGTATCATAGCCACATGCCCTATTTTACATATCACAGCAATTAGTGAAGCATATATATATAGTATATATTTGGACAAAGGCTTTCTGTCAGGAGCTGGTGATGTAGTGACTCAGCAAGGCATCATCAGAAGGTGTTTGTGCTAAGGCTTCGTATACCTCTGTGGGAGCTAGACCTGTCAGATTAATAAGAGGCTATTTTTGTAACATCCAGAAAGATTCTGCTGTACATCAAACTGCAGTAGCTGCTTATTTTAGATGTCAGCAATTCATACATTTTTCTTGAACAATACAGTCCTTAGCACTTTTTTTGCGTACGTACGTCTCCTAAAATGAGACTTTTCCCTGAAGCATTTTGTGGAAGAAGGGCTTCCAAATTGAAATCATCAGAGACATCATCAGACACTTCAAAGGTACCAGTGAATTAACAGCCCACATACCAAAGGTAAGAAGCAGTCACGGCAACAGGCTGCCTGGGTATCGGGGAATACTCTGAGCACATAATTCAGGACAACAGGAACATGGGGGTTTGTGCCCTGCTTTCTTCTGGGTTCAGCTCAGGGCAGTGCTGAGTGTCTCTTGAAAGAAGCCATGCTCTTCAGCTGATCTGGTCTTTTATTTATTGTGTTCATTTTTCCTCCCAGCAACAGAAATCTCACCCTCATTCCCATCCACTCAGTTGTTTTCATTCTTGAAAATAACTTCCCCGAAAGTCACTGTTTTCCCTGTGGGCATTCATCCAGAATCACATGAATCTGACAAGTGCAGCCTGCTGCTAGTATTTTCTCTTGGCTGCCCCTAAATCTGCCCATCGTGTAAGGAGGGTTAGTCTGAACTTTTGAGCTGAGCATTTTGCCCTGTTTCATGACTCCTTCTGTGTCTCTGAGTTGATGGAGCAGATCCTGACTGTGAATGTGTGAAGCAGTGGAAAACACTCATGAGATCCCATCTGTCCCCCCAAGGTCAGAATGAAGGACTTCAAGCAAATTCTAGAGAGATAATGGAAACGACCACCAAAGCCAGGTAATTTCACCAAATATGTCATCATTAACACTTGGCTTTCACAATGTGCTTTGTGTGTGTAAATCTCAGAAGGATTTTGTCAAGGAGGTCACTGTTATTAATTCTAAAGGTACAGTGAAGTGACTTGGAAAAGATGACACCAGAGGCAACAAAGGTACTTAAATAGAAGTGGGCTTTTTTGAGTCATGCTGTGATTCTCAGCCCTCCTCACTCCCACTGCCCTGATGCCACAGGAGATGCTCTCCCTCTCTCTCATTCCCTGCTGCCTTTCTGTGGTCCCATATCGTCTGCACATCCTTGCTCACCAAAGCACTTACCAAAGTGACTTAATTGGCGTATGTTCCCTTGTCTCACTTGGCAAAATGTAGCTGTGTCTGCACTTTTCTAAATGGGGATGGATTAATAACATGCTTAAAAGCTTTGCTGGATGGAGACCTGCACTCTAGAGCCAGCCCTACCTTCAGTGCTGGAGCCTGCAGGGAAGAGGAGAAGACATTTTTCTCCTTCTCCCATGCTGTCTGAGAAAGGGACATGCGGTAGAAGCAGAGAGAGCACTGACCTGGTTTCTGCATCAGAGCAGGCAGCGCACCTGTGTCAAGAAAGCAGGAACCACAGCATGAGGCTCGCTCTGAGCACCTGCCCATGTCCCGGAGCATCCTTATAGCAAGGCTGAGCTGAGAAGTGTCCAGTTCTGCCATACTTAAACAAAACCAAAAACCATCGGCAGAAAATGTTTCCCTATTGGCTTTGGAAAAAAGAAACATCTAAACCAACAGTCTTTATGCAGGCAGCTATAAATAGTAGTGGTAATACTAGTTGTATACTAGGATAACTAGTCACAATAATAATTGCCTACATAAAAAGCATTGTTGGATTTTTGATAGGAATTGGGCATTGGTAATAATAATGCTTTCATTTAAGTAGCTCTTTTGTGTGCAAAATGTGTTAGGGATGGTATCTAAGTTGTGCAACACAGGGGTGCTGGAACCTTCATTACCTAAGCTATTAAACATCTTTTGAACCATGGAATAAAAGCATAATGTGGTGTTATTATAAGAACACAGCATTTAACACCCTATCAAAAAGAAAAATTGTACTTCTTACATCTTCTCCTGACTGAAGCTTGGTTCCATTGTCTTCTCAGAGGAGCAACAAAGTTTGGACTTCATCTGTTTAATCACACCTTCAGTTTTCATCCCTTTATGCTATTACCACCAATGCAAGATTTTTAAAGGATCTGTTCCTGAACTTATTTCCCCCTTCAAAAGGTCTGGTTTTGCTTCTGAGACGCATGTCTTATATAGTGAACTGTGATTCCGAGGACAAAAATTTCTACTGAATCACTACAGCCAACAGGGATTTCAATATTTATATCTGTGGCAGTTGGGTGTGGTCCCTTTAATTTCTTTCCCCTTTAAGCTGCTGCTTCTGTTTCGGGTTTCCCTAGACTCCCAGCATCACTCACAGCAACATGAGCAGAGGGTTCTCACCACATCAATCATTGAATTTTTTGGTTCAGCAGCAGAATCCAGAAAAAAAGATTCCTAACAATCTTCCAAAATGCAAGCCTGAAAAATTAGACGAGCAAAATATACAATTTGAGGGACCTGGTATAAAAGTAAAGGAAAAAAAAAGGCATCACAAAGTGGGAGAGTGAAGAATAGCAGCTATTCTTCCCTGATCTGGTACTAAAAGGAAAAGAGGTCCAAAGCACACATGCTTTGAGTCAAAGCCCTTCTTTTGCTAGAGGTGTTCCCTAGCTCCTGCCAGAGGTCACCTGATATGAGATATTCCCCAGCTCTCCTGGCGTGGCTCTTCTGTTTTTTCATTGCAACTGTACAAATGCTCAGCAGTTGAGAGGGAAAGAGAGCATGTTTGAGTGACTGCAGCCTGGTACAGCCTTTGGTTGAGACACAGCATCACTGGGTTTTAGCTTGGTCGCAATGGCCATTGAAGCCATTTACACCAAAGTGAACCATATTGAAAGAAGATATTTCAGACATATCCCCAGAAATTTCTGTCAGTGTGATGGATGAGCCGTGGCTGTCCTGAAGTAGCAAAGTGGTGGCTCCTGTCTCCCAGGTTAGGCTGGAGCCACATGTCCTGCAGCATCATGAGTACACCTCAAGAGGGAAACTACCACTGAGGTCCAAACTATTTCTCAGATAAAACTATTGCTGAACTTGGCTGAAATTCACAACGAATTGTTATGACCCAAAATGCATTTTTAATTAATACAAGAACTAAAAATGTTGCTGCTAAGTGCTGCTCACTGCCTCCGAACTTAATGCACATTGAAACCTCAACTTTCTGTGACATCCCATGCATGTGAGCTCTACCTGCACATGCAGGGGGCTGCTGGTGAGTCCTTCAGCTCTGCCATCATGGTGCTCAAAACAATATCATAATCTCAGCCGCCTCCCTCCAATCTCCTCATCACTCTGCAAGCCAGCCCCAACCTGAAGGATCTGCACGTTGACTCTGCTTCACTAATGTCACTGTTTTAGGTGAGAAAGTCCCATGGCTGTATGTCTGATCTCTTGTACATGTTATTATTTTTATATCTAAATCTTCTTTAAATATTGGGCAGACTCTTTTCATAGCTGAGTAGTCATTTCCACAAGTGTGGTGGTTGATTTACAGTCTGTACTTTGTACACTTTCTGTAGTGAAGCATAAAATTGAAAGGCTTATGTCAAATTCATTCATACATGGACACATTCAAGAACAAATTGATTTTAAAGCACTTACAGAGTATATAATGTTTCTATGTCATGCTTTACAAATCTATAAAGTAATTTATAACATAAAGTCTACTTTAGAAGAGAGCTGCAGTAGAACAGATAGCAGAGTGATTTCAATCTAAAATATCCCAGTGCTACACTCCCCCAGATATCTGCAATTCAGATCTGATAGGAATTGTGAGTAATCAGTTTCTAAAGCAAATTATTATACACAAAAAAGGCTCTCAGTGTAATGTCCTCTTGCAAAATCAGGTTATTCTAGGACAAATTAAGTTTTCTAACTATCAGTATGCAGCAGCCTAGATAAGAGGTCAGATTTGGATCTTGAACTAGTATAAATCAGGAATCACAGTTATGCAGGACCAAAATAAACTCATTTAGATGAATACTGGGTAAATGCAGTGTAGAACTGTAATACTAGGGCCATTGTAATATATTTCAAGAGTGTTTCCACCCCATGATCCATGAGAATAGATGTCTTCCATCTGACATTGCTGCTATGGTCCTTCTCTAGATGGCACTGCCAGTGGAGGGCACCTCTGCACAGGGTGAGTGCCTGCACCACCCAAACGCAGGTCCCTTGGAGGCCCATCCAGCACTGAGTACTTTGGAGAGCCATCAGCTTCCTTCTGCTTTCTTCAGCAGGAGCTGGGAAATGCCAGAACTGCTCAGCAGTGTCCTCTTGCTACAGGGGGCCAGGGTGCCCAAAAGCCATGTGGACCACCTCTCTTTGGTCACAGCTAAGCTCCTTCTCTGCTTGCAGTAGCATTGTGCTTGTAAATTTCTCCACATGGAGCATTTATCATTAGCAAATGTGTTGGGCAATCATCAAAAATGTTCAAAGAGAAGTGGTGAGCCAAATTCAACCCTGGGATGAGCAGCTACAGCTCCCCTCAAATTGCAGATTGGTGTGTACAGGAACGACTGCTGAGTCTAACAAGCTGACAGCCAGCTGGCCTGTCACAGCTGCTCCTGCTCCATCCTGGCATCCTTGCGTCTGCATTTTTTCAGGGGCATTCCCGCTCTCTCTGTAAGCAGCAATTTAACACACTAACAGTAGAAGGAGTAAAATATACAGCAGGGGCTGTGAACTGCTGCTGTGCTCCTCTTCCCACTATTCATCCCAGTTGGCTTGGGTATGGTATTTGGGTAGCTAACTCTGTAATTTGGACACAGGTAATGCAGTCCCTCATCACCTCAGGAGAAAAAGGGACATAATCAGAATTTAGAATGACTTCTAAAAGGTGTGTATTTCAAAGGCAAAATTGCAACATAAAACACTCAGTGAAACTATAACACAAGAATCACCTGTGTGCAGAAGGGGGGAAGGAAAAGATCATTCTTCGTAACAGCCAGTGGCTGCAAGACCAATGGGTATAACTCAAAGCAGCCATTCCTCCTCCTCACATCAGAGGGAGGAAGCCCTACTTTCTGTTCCCCCATGCCGTGAATTTTGAGATATTTATAAAAAGTGGAACAGCTTCCACAGTGCAGGGTGATAAAGGTCACCCAAGCACAGCTGGACACGTAAGCAGTCAGCTTGGCACAGCCACAGCGGCAACAACCCAGGGACAAACCCTGGCTGTGGGGTGATGGGATTGTCCTTCACACAGACACACAGGCCAGGGCGTCACCCTGGGGGTGGGAGGATGCTCATGCTGGATGGAAGAGCTGCCCCATACCCCCATCTTCTGCTGATTGCTGGGACTCGGTTTCTCAAAAGCAGCTAATGATACTGGGCACATTAAGCTGCTCAGCACAGGAATTCACTTTGTTGGACATTCTCTTTCTGAAAGTTAGTTCAAACTAGGTCCCTTAAAAGTCCTTTAGAAAAGGTTAACCACTGCCAGCCTCCTGCAACACTTTCTTCCTTGCAGCCCCACAGCAGCCACATTGCTGACACATCCGAAGGGAGAAAAGTCCTTATTCCAGCAGGAAAGGCTGAAAAAGGACAACTACTAGTCTGAAATTCTGCATTGAAAGAGGAAGATTTCAAAGGAACCCAAAGAAAACTTGCATCCAGCTCAGTGAGAATGCCTTAGGTCTAAACTTCACCTATTTCTTTGCAGAGAGCAAGTTAGTGCTGCAAGCTTAACAACTGCTTTAAACAAAGGGACTCATAGAATTTGCTTTATCATCAGAAGGTGACAGCCAGCAGCCAGGAAGCTCAGGAAGCAGTGGGGTGCTGGAGGAGCTCCCCCCTTGCCCTGGCACAGCCCCATTGCAGTCACTGTCCTGCTGAAGAGCTGCACCAAGTGCTGGGCTGCCTGCTGAGTGTTTTGCACACTCCTGTTTGCAGTTGTTAATAAACACATACAGTGGTAATAATTTGGGCTGGAATCTTCTGTGACTTCTTTCTGCCTCAGGTTGCATTTTTTTCTTTAAAGTTTCAGCAGAGCAGTTCAGCAGTTTTTGAGAACCTGTATCATTGCCTAAGGAGTTCTGCCTCAGAGAGGACACAAAATTCATCAACTTTCATGTTGCAGTCACACTTGCATTCAAATATTAAATAAATGGTATTTGGATGACTTTTTTCTTAATTTTGATTGTGAAAATCAGTCATAAAAGACCTTGACAACTAAATGTCAGTGCAGAGCTTTCCCACCGTTACTGTGCTGGTGCGGAGTGCTCTGGGGCTGTGTGTGCCCTATGGGTTTGATTCACAAAAGTGGCCATAATGTCATGCCATGATGCTGTAGCACTTGCCTTTCAGGGCTCTAGTCCTCCTCAAGCATTCACAAAGCAGGATGTAATAGGTAGGCAGCTTGCAGTGTGAGGGGAGAGATGGGACCCTAAGCCTGGGATCCAGAAAATCCAATGCAACGCAGTAGGACTGTCTATGTTAGATGATAAAAAAGTAACGGCCAGGGTGTGTTTGGAATGCAAGCCTGATGAGATCTGCACAAAATGCAGAAGAAATGCTTAGCTTTTCCTGGCTGCTGGAGAGCTGCTTCCACTCAAGAGCATTTCTACAGACCCCTGCTGTTTCCTACTCTTGTATTCCAGGAAAGCATTTATTGTTCATTCTCCCTGCTGTTGTATTAAATCTTCCCAGGTGGCTATCATGATGAAAAGTCTGCTGGGACATCTCACAGCTCCCCTAGAGACCTCCACAGGGCCAGGGGGGGACCAGCCTTGGCCCCTGGCTGTCTCCTTTGGCAATACGGATCTTCACATTCGTAATGTGCTCTCTGGGATTTTTGATATGAAGGAACGCTCTCTGGAGATCACCAAGTCTCCCTTCCACACCTAAATAAAATTCTCCTAAAGGTAGGTCCTCCTTCTGTGTGAATAATGGAATCATCGAGTAAATGCCTACGTTTGCCCAGAAAAATGCTTATTAACAAATTACATTTGTTTCTTTCCAACACTGTCATAACTTTCATAGTGAATTGGTGTGAAGGAGTTTCTCTCTTGAACTGGCTCTTTAATTGCGCTGCTAATGAGGTAGGTAGGGTGCCAGGGTAAATAAGCACATGCAGCATGCTCTGCTAGAGATCGCCTCCAGCTGCTGAAATAACACAGCGATAGTGAAGCCTGCAGCGTAGACAAATATTTTGTTACTGCCCTAGATTTCACGTTAGCTTATAAAAATGTGGACTTATGCAATATATAAGACTTTCTAAGGTGTCTGACCTTATATTGCAGGATATAACATTAGCACTATGTAGGTTTAATAAAGCACATAGGAAACAAAGATGAAGAACTGCTTTCCTAGGCACCATTTACCAATCAGCCAGAGGAGTGCTCCTAGTAGGGAGGTATAGAGAGCGTTCCTAGACCAAAAACTGCTCATCAGCAGTGCAGATGCTATTTTATAACATGGCTGATAAAATCTGTAGCTTGCACAAGAATCGATGTTATGTTTAAAGGATGAAGAGAAGGCAGTCATACAGGACCTCTTGCTTGGTCAGCCAAATCTGCTGTTTTTAAGTACAGCCAAATACAGAGTTAAACTCCATAGAAGAAGACATAATGGCTGCTCCAGTTAAGTGCTATTTTTCTTCTAAAGGATTTAGAGGCTAAACAAGAAGAGGAAACCTCAAGTTCTCTAATAGCTGAGAAGGCTAATGAGACCGTGGATGGCTGAACAGGGAATGCTGAGACGGAGGCAGGAGCACAGACTGACATACGTGTGCTATCTGCAGCCCTAGTATCCACTTATCACTGAGGGGGCTGAAAAACTGGGAAAGATGCAGAGAACTGCAAAAATGGGCCATGGACTAGAGAAAGCACCTAATGGGGAAAGAGAGATTTAAAAAGACCTATTTGTCTAGCTTATAAAAAAGAAGATCGAAAGGTCTTGATTACAGTGAATAACTGTTTTCACAGGGAGAAAAGAGCTCTTTAATCTGGTGGAAAAGGATGACTGGTTGAAAGCTGAGACCAGATAGATCTGAAGAGGAAATTAGGCAAAACACATTAATAGTGAGGGTTGGAAACAAGCTGCTGAGGGAAGGGAAGGAGTCTGCAGTGCATGATGAAGATGTCACAATGCTTTTCTGAACGAATCAATTTTCTTGTACATATACTATGATTCAGTCCATCCCAATATAGGTACAACCGGCTGAGATTTTAAGAGATGTGATGGCATCTAGTTGTCTCCTCCACCTTCAATCTCTGGCACATTGTATTAGCAGTCTGGAGGTGTGCAGGGGTGTGCATTCAGCTGGGGCTCTGTGCCGAGACAAGAGTTTTATTTCTCTCCCCTTCCAGCAGGACATTACGCTGGGAACCAGTGCTGAGATTTACTCCTAAAAGCCTGGCTGCCTGTGTTTCTGAAATGCCTTGCAGCACAACGAACCCCTTGCATGTCCTCAGTGAAACTCTTCCTGCTGAGCAGAGGGGACGGTGGGGTATTGAGGGGTGACCATGCCAGCTCACACTTGTCTCTGGTAGGACAGGCCACTTGGGGCACTGAGCCAGGCTGACAGCACTCCAGCAGGAGATGCTTCCCTTGGTGGGATTATTTGGGAACAAAACCTCTCCCCTCATTCTGAGAGAGTTTTCTATCTGAAACTCAATACTTTTTCTTAACAGAAATACATTTCCTCCCTCCCCTCTCTTGCCATGTTCCCATCTTCCACAGAGATAAACAATTATTTTTTCCCCAGTGGAGTAACAACATTCTTCAAACGCCTATTAGAGAGCTTCACTCTCACTTAGTTGGTGAGCTCAGCTGTGCACGCTATGTCTGTGAGTCAGTCCCGCAGCCCAGATCAGCAAAGCTCTCCTGTGGCTGTGCCTTTGCATCTAGCAAATGGTTTCTAATATAATTATAATATTTTCAATCTATTGCAGGATTGAACTCAACAGGGCTAAAAAGCTCAAAATAAGATGACTATGATGTCACCTGCGGCAAAATAATAATCCCCACTTTCTTTGAAGCTGGCTGTAGCTACTTTTTTATTCCTTTAAGTTGTCAGTCTTGTGGCAAGATTCTGGCAAAAATTATCTCCCTCACTTTGCTTTGCAACAGAAAGGGAAGTGCATCATGGAATGATGTTTCATAAATTTATCTTTGACAAAATGCAACTCCTTAGCAAGAGGAGAGCTAGGCTGGAGATAAGCAGGGAATGCTAACACCTTATCCGACTAGACTTAATGAAGAAATTTTTTATTAGGGTGGTGAAACATTGGAACAGATTTCCCAGAGGGGTGGTAGATGCCCCATCCCTGACCATTCAAGGTCATGTTGGACAGGGCTCTGAGCAACCTGATTTAGTTGAAGATGTCCCTGATCTTTCCAGGGGAGGCTGGACTAGATCACCTTTAAAGGTCCCTTCCAACACAAATGATTCTATGATTCTATGAAACTATGATCATAGTGCTTCTAGACTTTTTCAGGATGGAGATTCCTTTACTTGATGTTTAAAGAAATTATAAAAATCTCCTTACACTTTCTACAGAAGAGCAAAAATCTGAACAGTGCTAGCAAGGTGGAACCAGACCTTGGAGAAGAAAGACGTGAACTGTGGTTGAATTTGCAGCTGTTATCCCAGACAGCATGTCTGTGATATGAGGACTGAATCCTTGAGAATTCAGCCCTTGGAAGGAGTAACTTTCCTCCAGACTATGAATGGTTTCTGAACAGTAACCTCCACTGACAAGCTCTAGATCTCATGGATGCTCAGTAGGTAGTTGCCTGGTCTCATCACAACATAGTAAGAAATTTAAGATCCTGCACTCTTCCCAGCCCACACTCCTTCCTCCAGGTCCCCTCACATATTTTCTTCCCACAACTTTCCAGGGAAAGCAGCTGCTGTCCTGAGATGCAGGAATGCAGGTAGCTGAGTTGTAAGGGAGCAATGTGCAGTTAAGCACAGAAATACCTCCTGATAGGTTTGTGGGGTTTTGGATTTTTTTAGTAAGTAGAGACAGGTAATGAACAGTAAAACTAACAAGTCAGCCATTTATTTTCAAAAGGATGAAGAATGAGTTATTTGAAAGAAAATTTGAAGGCTTTATTTCATTCTCTGTCATGAACCTCTACCAGCTTGGCTGCGGTACAATCCATTGACTTTTTTATAATTGCCCTAATTAAGCAATCAGAAGGGGCATATTAGATCCAAACTCCACATTTGCAGGCAATTAAAAGCATAGAATTCTGGCTGGTAGAGATGAACATTCAAATCAGCTGATGTAATAACAGTTAAACAAAAGCTTGCTAACTCGTACAACAAATAAATCAATAGAGAGATCAGGATAAAATACCTGGAATTGCCAAAGAGAAATAGAGAAGCAGAAATTAATGATAATTACAAAAAAACACCCCAAACCCAAACCCCCAATCCTATGATTTTCACATAAAAGAGCCTTCTAGGACAACTACTCCACAGTAAAATAGAGGATGGCAAAACTTATGAAGACATTAATCAAGGCACAAGTGAAAAGAAAATTAGATGCTTCAGGGCACAGAGATGACAGAAGGCATATCTGTGGCAATAAGAGATGATGAAAATCATACAGAGGGAAATAAAACAAAGGATACATGGGGAAAGGATGCAAGGGCTGCAGAACACCTACTCTGACAATATAGTGTTTTGCTCTCGCTAAAAGAGAAAAATCAATAAACTCTGTGTAGGAAGAAAAGCTTATTAAATGATTGACTGTCCAACTGGATATTCCTGTTGGCAAACACATTGCTCTGTGTGATAGATGGACGTGAGGGTCAAGAAGTTGTTCACTGAAGTGCTCAGGCTTCATAAAATCTCAATCTGCAAACAGGTGGGGTGGTGGGGCCCCAGTGAAGTTACTGCTGTCAGGTGATTTCCATTCACTGCAACACCATGAATTAATTTACAGAGCAGTGAAAGGATTTCCATTGAGGGAGAAGTCAGCAGGGGACTCTTGCAGCTTTGGTCTAGGGTTTTGCTGGATCTGTGCACATCCATGCCCAGCCATGCCGCAGCTCCTGCCCTGGAGCAGCAGGGGCTGGTGGCCATGATGATCTGTTCTGGGTCAACAGTGCCAGTGGCTGCCTCACCCTGCTCTCATGACATGGAGCCTGGGGGTACAAATGGGATGAAACCATAACACCATTCTTTGTGTGAAAAAGTGTCCCAGCTCATCATCAGCAAAAGACTCATGTGCCCCTGAGTCTGCAGGGAGGTAAGACCAGATGACCTTTGGAGGTCCCTTCCGGCCTGGATGATTCTATGATTCATGAACCCTAGAGTCACAACCATTTGGATTGGAAGGGACCTTCAAAAATCATCTAGTCCAACCCTGCTGCAGGAGACACAGGGACATCTTTCCCTTGGTCAGGTTGCTGAAGTTCACTCTTCATTTAGCACATCCCACTGCAACAATAAAATGCCTTCTTCAAAGAGCCCCTGTGTTTCTCCTGCTGTCAGCCAACCAGTTGTAGCTTGGTTCATTTTTTCCCCTCCCTAATAGCTACATTACCAGCAGGTCCCTCGTCCCATTAGCACATTGCTTTCCTATATACCTTGCCCCATCACCTCCCCAGGCTTTCCTGTAAGTCAGTGGCTTCTCCTCCACAGTGTTATGGAACCCTTTTTGCAAGCTGAAACGCAGAGCTCAGTGGTCTGTTTCCTGGCCATGAGCTACCTGGTGAGAGCAACAGAGGGAAAGGAAAGGGGCTTTCCAGGGTGAGCACTGGACTGTAAGACTTCAGGAACACGCTTTTAATCCATAACTGCTCAGCTGAGCCAACAAGCCTGAGGCACAAAGAAACCAATGTCCTGCAGACCAGGACACAAACCCAATGCCCCAGCCTCCCTTCTGATATGGCACCTGCTTCTGAAATGAGGTGACAGGATTGTACCCTAAGGGAGTTCAAACACATTTCAACTTAACTGCAGCCCTCTCAGACCCCAATCAGTCACGACCCCGTGCACAGCAGGGTGGAATTTGGTGAGGACATGAGACTGGAGATGGCAGCCATGGAAATATTACCTCCCACAGCCAGGCCCTCCTGTAGCTTCCCTCCTCCCCTGTGTTTCTTTGCCAGCATAATTTACACCAGCAGTGAGACTTCTGTCTAGCTAGTCCAAAGCATTTGCATTTTATCAAGTACTTCTCACGTTAAATGATGTCTCATTCAGATTCTCTTTTTGAAGTAGTTATTTCAATATTTTTTTTAATCAATCAATTATTATTTATTTTTCTTTTAGAGGGGAGATGGGCATGCTCTGCCTCTCAGGGCAAGACTGAGACCCTGGATGATCATTTGAGACTGATGGGGAAGCAGCCTTTGAGAACAGGCCATCAGTGCCTGTAAATCCTCAGCTCCCAAATGCCCTAAGTTTTCTGCTATGGATTGGCATCTTCCCAATTTGACCTCAAAGAGAAAAATATTTTTGTGCTTTTTTTTTTTTTTTTTTAGAGTTTTGTGTTGGAGAAAGCATGAAGTGGTTTTCTTTCTTTTTCTGGAATACAAAGTGCTGGATTTGGCTTATGAACACTTGGGGCTACCTGTGCTTCACTACAGTCTGAGGAATGACGGGGGATCAAACTAAGCATTGGCCCTTTGGTTATTAAAAATTTATTTAGAGATGTTTCCTCTTTCCAAAAATTAATGTCAAGAAAATCTTGTTGTTTGTTGCCTGCAAACTGTGGTGAATGTTTATGTTCCAGTGCATTTTCTCCTGAATGCTGACAGCTTAGAAGAAAATAAAAATGATTATGTACATTAATAATAGAATATACACATAAAGATAACTTTGAGGTGTCTAAACTTTATGCATATTCCTCTAGACTGCTGTTAGCTTCTGTATGTGAGTGGATTAAACCCAAGAAAAATATTGTAAACTAAATTTAAATGTAAATATTTTTGTCTAAAAAGGAAAAATCATTTGTATCAATAAGTCAATCATGATTGGTAAACAGTCTTTGTTATCGACTATCAAAATTAGTCTTTCAATCTGCAAGGAATGAATTTCTAACCTTAAATAGCTGATACTATTCATATTAGTTAGAGCCTAGCAAAACTCTCTTCCTCAAGTCATAAATTATTTGCTTTTCTAATAGAAAGTAGAGCTTGATTTTATTTTGCTGTGCTCACACAGCATCATCCCTTTGATATTATGTTTATTTAGAAAGAGAAATGAAAGTTTTTCTTTTGTTTCTTCTTGGAAAAAAAAAATATGTGGGTAAAAGAGAAAATCAACAGTGCTTGCATCAAGTTTGGCAGGAGTCCCAACAGGGAAAAAATGTCTGCACTTATAAATTTTTCTGCACTTTTAGTTGTGTTCAGAAGCAATGCTATCTATGATATGTGCATACGACACACCTGTTGAACCCTGAAAACCAGTGAAGAGCAGAAGTCAGCGGTGGGCTCTCTCTAATGCCAGCCATCTCACCAATGCCTTCTGTATGATTTGATGATCGGCTCCTCAGGAGCATTCAATCATTTTGAGCTTTCTACAAGAGTTTCTTGTAGAACGTGAGGAAACACATCACATGCAGTGGAGTGACTGGGAACCTTGGTTGAGGTAATCCATTGAAAACAAAGTTGAGAACTCAGGTTCAAGACATGTGGTTTGAGGAACTTATTTTCCAAATTTAGTTATGCAACTGAGATGTACAAAATTTATCCACAAGTTATTCAGATGCCAGACCTTTTCAAATTATTTGCCCATTGACAGAGGCTAAATCCATTAGGACTGTACTAAATCACCTTAGTTAGTAGGTCAAATATATCATAGCAGCAAATTCTCTGGAATTTGATTGACGTGATGCCAGGGAGGAAGTTTGCCTTGTAAAGTTACAGGAGGCTTAATTGTTCAGCTCGCTGTCTGATCTAGCTATAGATACAGAATATTTAGCAAATGGCACAATCTAACCCTTGAAGAACCTGTATTGGGGTACTCAGGAACTAGAAAGGGCAAGAGTCTGGTTTTAATGAAATCAATGCAATCACACAGACAGATCTGGTTCGGGCTCAGTCTGGTGCAGTCACTGCCACCTACACAGGGCAAAGGAGTACAAGTCAGTGGAAAAAGAAGTTCTTCAGGCATTTTCTTTGCAGCAATACTGTATGAAAATAGTTTGAACTATCACTTCCAGAATGACAGATTAATCTAATTTTTGGGGAAAAGCAGAACTGACACTGATGGATGAACAGGCTGCAAGAGGGGCTGAGAGCAGGGTGTTAATCCTATTGTGGCATCTGAGCTGAGAGAGAACCTCATCCTCTGGCACTGATGACTCAGCAGAGGGCAGATATTTAAGGAAAGGTCCTGCTCTGCTTACTTAAAAACTGTCTCTGGTAATTTAGTTTGTATGAGGGATGCAGGATCAACCCCCAGTTATGACTGCAAGGTGTTACAAGCTCCCCTGCTCCCTCTCCTGTAGCCAAGAAAAAACCCATGGCCAACAAGGATCCCCAAATGAAACACTGCATTTCTCATTTGAGGAACTGCCTTTTGAAATAGTTAATTTTTCAATCTTCTTTGTAACAATATATCATCAGATGTATTTGATGCCTAATTTAACCTGGTTTCCATGTGTCATTGTGTTTATGAAATGCCTGTGTCTTTCAGTAAGGCAGATGCAACCACAAAATCTTGCTCTTTGGCTTAGTTTCCAACTCCTTGTCACATTTGTTTTTCTAGATCCAGGCCAGCCTGCTAAACATACTTAATAATTTAGTTTTCAGTGCTTATTGCCCTTGCCCAACAGGTTAACTCTTTTCTTTGGCTCATCGGGAACCTTGCAGAGAAAAAGACTGAAAACTGCCAAGGTCAAGAGGAATTTCAGATTAAGGTTTATGTTGTGCTGTTATTCAAATAAACAAAGGTATATTCCAGCAGGAGGGATGTATTTAGACCACATGCAGCGTGTGTTTACTGGTGAACTAGAGCTGGAATGGAAATCTTCTCTTCCCTTTGCCAGGAGAAGGCAAAGCCCTTGTTCATGTACAGTTCATTAACACAGTTGTAGCCAGGGAGCCCAAACTAGCTGTGAAAGATGTGTTTGCCCTTTTCTGATGGACAAGTTGGATGATGTGCTTTTGTATTTCAGTTTCCTTTAACACTGGGAGGAAGGTTGCAGTGTTCATCAACTGTTTAAAAAACAGTAATCCAATCAAACCAACCCTCTAGCCCCCTTTAAAAGCCAGTGGATGAAAGTAGGTATATCCAGACAGTAGTTCATCCCCAGGTCGCTATGGATATCTCATATCCGCTATGAAATCTCAAATGGCAGTGGCTACTTAAACTTGGGCACCTGATGAGCATCCTGTGAAGGATGAGCTGACTCTGTGTTCAGGTCTCTGTTAATGACTACTGACTACGTCTCCCTTGACACAAGAGATTAGGTACCTCACACATGTAGACATCTGTAGAAAGGTGTCTTCTTCTGCATCTGGATCCTACCTGAATGTGCTAGAGGGTGTGTTGTCATTGAGTGTGTTATTGCAGAAGAGACACTGGCAAAACCAAACGAAGATATGTCTCTGTTGCAGCTATCTGGTAAGTGCAGCTTGTAATCAGGGATAAATAAGGAGAACTGTGGCCTATCTCTGCCTTGCAAAACTTACAGCAGTGCAGGTGTAATGACGTAGGTGTCATTCACCAGTATTCTGCAGCATCCAGATGCATTCATTTATGGATACATTAAGCCTGTGCTGCTACTACCCCATTGCTGTGCCTGATGCTAGCCCTGGCCCTTCTGTGTGGAGTTTGCACTTCTGAATGGCAGTGGTAATGAAGTCCCCAGATTGGGCTGAAGACCTGGACTCCAATCATAATGCAGATCTTGTGATAATGTAAGTCAGTATTTCTGCTCAAGTCAAACTGGGAGAGAAGTAGAGCTGTTTCCACTGGATGTGTGAAGCATTGGCCATGAGAGATACAGCTGTAACCAATTCACTGGCGTGATGTGCCTGAAACCAGTGTACCAGCTCCATATCTATACCTTGCCAGGTACTGCTGTCAGCCTCGTCTGAACTTAGGGGGAATGTACCTTAGTCACTGTGAGAAGAACACAGGAGTGTCTTCTGAAGTTTATGAAAATGGGGTTTGTGAGAAATGAAGAAATAAAAAAGAATAGCTGCTTGAACAGAGCAGCTCTGCTGTTCAGGAAAGTAAAAGTAAAGCCCGAAATGGAGTGGGAGATATATACAGGGATACACTGATACAGATATTCTAAAATAACCATATGGAGTGAACGGAGAATGAAACTGCAAAATGAACTGTAAACAGAACAAATTTACATGAAGCTGAACAAACCCAGGGAAGTTAGATTCACTATCTTTATCTTGTGTGAAGGTTTTATTGTGCCTTCAGGATAAAAAGGAGCTTGAAAGGGTTATATATCTCATGAAACACTTTTGCTGAGCTTCTAATGGTTATGCTGCAGGTAGGAACATTGCTTATCAAAGCCTAAATAATGTTCTCGCTTTCACATATAAAGAGGAATTGTAAAGTCTGGGAGTGGGATTCCCCAAAGCAGACTCATGCCAGAAAAATACCTACTCATTCACTATTGGCAGGGCTGGGAGCCTACAACTAATTCTGCCACTGATCTGCTACTAATCTATACACAAATCTTGTGGGTGCACCAATATCCCTTAGCGCTTAGACAGAAATAAAGCAAGATATATACAAGCCCAATAAATTATTGTTTTCCATGCATTGTCTATGCTAGTGATCATAATGAGACCATTCTTGGCAAAGTTTGGGATAAATGAGCTGGTCACACTCCCTTTCACTCCTGAAATGTCCCAGGGCTTTGAATGTTCTCAGGTGAATTTAGTGCTTAGCAAAAATATTATACTGACAGCTCTGAAAAATTAAGTCATTGTTTCCAAAGAGCAGAAGCATGCCCAGTAGAAGCAGATTTCTCCACAATTTCCCATCAATAGGCTGCCAGATCTTCTCTGGAAAATGGGATTTTCTGTGTGAGAGATGCAGCTCCTGTGCTTTTTGTTAGCAGTGGAAGGGGCATCCCTGACTTCTGCAGACCATCCTCAATGGAGCAAGGTGGCAGCTGTGTTCCTCACTGTGGGGCACTCGGATGCTCATGACAGAGAGGATATACCTGCATAACTGTGCTCATGCTCTGCTGCCTGGGCGATGGCCTCCAGCACTGACCTGGTAAACTGCCACTGCCACTGCTGCTCAGCCTTGTCTCGGTCTTCCTCATCTTCCCTGGTGGCACTGAACCCCACAGGCTGTCTGGTTTTTGACCAGATCTCTTGATATAGCCCTGCTTTCTAACTTCTCTGCTCTCTGTACGTATTTGCAACCATCCTATTTGGTTCAAGGCCATGACAGAGAGGGATGGATTCAACCCAGTGAATCATCAGCCTGATTGACTCATCATTAAAAACATACCTTTTCCAGGTTCTCAAGGCACCAGCACCAGATCTTGGCTATAAAACTTTTGCTATAGAGCAACCATGCTAGAAGGTGCTCCAAAATTCTGCTCCCGGCACACAGAGCACAAAATGGTTCTTTTTAACATTTACCTGTGATGTTCCACATTTCTATTCATGCAAGAGCAAAACAGCACCAAGGAGCTTCTCACAGGACTTAATGGGGTATCATACCATGTGTTTGGCAGGTTTACCTGCTACCCCTTGATGTTTTTTTGTTAGTCAGTTGCCTCATTGGGTTTAAAAATACTTTAATTGATTCAAATACATTCACATAATTTCTGTAATGGTTTTTAATTGTGTAATTAGTGTAAATACACATAATCATGTAATTAGGCTGTGTAATTACAATGTGTAATAATATTGTAGTGCTGTTGTACACATCTGTTTTAAACATGGACGCAAAAAACCCATGCATATAACTCCAAAACCATAACTGTGAGTGCGAGTATCTGTAAATATTTACTTATGTATATTACATTTTTTTGTGTGTGATCGTGGAAGTTTGAATACAGGATTATATATGCCATTGTGAGGCTGCTGGGGAGACACTAAATACTTTTAGAAATTGGCTCTATTAAATTGAGTGTTGTCAACATGAAATGTTGGTGTTCAGGTGGGGCATGTCTAAAGACCAATGCTGAGGAAAGATGAGGGAATTTAGCTGAAGACGTGCTTGTAAAGCACACTTAATTCCTGCACTGATGCCCTCACTGCAAAGGATAATGATGCTTTTATTGTGTGGCTTAACTCTCCTTCTTTTACCGTGGAAATGGATGGTGGCCTGACCCAGCTCTCCTTGACATCAGTGAAAAAGCTCCTGGTGTCTTTGGCAAGGCAGGCTCACACTCCCTGCCAGTCTGATCTCACTCCATGAAAGGCTTTAAGGTTCCTTGTATCTGTGGGAAATACGTGCCTTAATCTGCACCACCCCTTCCCTGCACTGGTAAAGTCAGCTTTAATTTCAGGGGTGTGAAGCACTTGGATTCACCTACTTTTCTGAGACAGGGCAATGTATCTTGAAAAGAAAGAGTTCCTGGCTGTTAAGTTTCATCAGCTCCCAAGTGGATCAGACAATCTGTTCCATGATGCTGAAAAGTGTTTTGAAATTCACATAATTAAACTACAATGGGATTAATAGTAATTACTGACTTGCTTTGAGGAGTTCAGGTGAATGTCTCCAACATTCACCTGCATTTTACTCCTTTTAAGAAAAGGATGGTAGATCCCCAAATCAGACAGTTGTTGCAGGTTTACATGTGACATCCTTCACCCCCAGCTGTGGAGACAATACCGTACCTGTCACTGGTTTTGTGCAGAATTAATGAACAGTTTGCAAAATGTATCACATCCTTGGTAGCTGATGGACACATTAATAATGCCTTATTTACATTTCACAGAAGCATGACCCAATTTCATTCACACGTCGGCATTGCAGTTAACTATGGTGAACACAGCATTTAATGCAAACAGGTGGCAGTGCTGGAAGGCTTTTGTGCAGGTACTGGAGTGGAAAACGGCTCGTAACGGTGCTTCAGATGAAACTGCACAGCTGGCTAATACCTCCTTTGCAATATGTACTGATCACTTCATGATTCACCAGTCTTTCCACAGGGTCTGCAAGAAGCCACTTCGATCTAACAATCTAATCTTATTGCCACCAAGAGGAGGTTTGACTCTCCTTCCCTCCTCTCCCTCCTGAACCCACAGACCGTATGCTGCTCAACAACAGCCTGGGTACTGCTGGAGCTTGCAGGATGTTTCTGTGATCACTAAAACAAAGCAGGAATGTATTCACTTTTTTTGTGAGCTCCAACATGCAGCCTACCAGCCATGAGGCAAGAGGATGGAGCCTGCATCTGGGGCAAGAGAACTGAGGTAGGGAAAGCAAGAGGACCTCCTTCATTTGCTGGTGGTGAGCTGTTGGACAGCACATCATTCGTATGAGCAGCCAGAGGAGCATCCAGTGCACCCTACAGTGCCACAGCACTTCATTAGCACTTCATTGCTAATGGAGACTATATTTCTAATGGGGACTAAACATGTGTATACAAAAGATAAATAGACTTACAGTCTAATATCCTTATTTTAGTTCACTTGCTAGAATTAAAATCTTACTTTTGTGTTGCTTCTGTGTTAGGAAGAAGCTGCTTCATTCTGGGGAGTGAAAATAATTAGGGTTCAGATGAAAAACCACACTGACACGTATTGAAAATGATATGTTTCTAACCAATTCATACTTTTTTTGTTACTTAAGATGTGGACTGAATGATACATATCGTAATGCTCTTTTAGGCTCTTAAAGATTGAGTTATCCAGTGCTACTAAACTGTTAGCTGGGGAGACAACTTGCAGTTAAATCCAGTTAAATACCTTTGGAGGGAACTCTGTCAACAAGAGATGTGTGCCTGTCTGCCCTTGGAGCATGAGAGCCCAAGCCCATGGCCAGGGCAGCATTTTGTTTAGAACATACCTTAAAATGGTCAATTCACCTCCCTAATTGCGACAGGAATATTGGAAAGATATATAAGCTGAGAAGACAGAGTTGGCTTTTCTGGCTCTGGCCAAAGGGCTCTGGGCAGCATCAGGACAATGTTAGATGTTGTGATGTGCACAACAGCACATTGGGATTCCATCCCTAACTGATCTAAAGGTAGAAATGGATGCTCATGAAGAAATCCACTCATTTCTTTGCCTGACAAAACTGACCTCTTGCTTTCTTGGACCAAACACTTGCTGGAAAATGTCAAGGAAACCACTCTATATTCAGTTGGGAGAGAGGGGAAAACTCCAAGCAAATGCTTTATTCACTGAATTTAGCTCCATGATTTCTCCTGGTGATTTCCGTGATAACAGGGTTTGATTTACGCACATTTGCAGCTCAACCTGCTTGTTCTGCTTGTGCTATTCTGAGCCCCTCCATCTTCTGCTTGCTACTCTTATTTGTTCTGGGAGGATGGTTCCTAACTTCATGTGCCTTGTTTTTCTTCTTCCTGAACAAATGTCTGGAACTTTTGGAGAAAGAAGAAAAAAAATCAAAGATTTCTAACTAATGAGGTGAAGCCACACAGAGAAAACCTCTGGACGGCGTGCAAGTGTTTTGGTTGGGATTTCTTTTCCTTGGAATTCAGTGAGAGCTAACTGATTGCTGGTACGAATGCTTCCAGCAAACAAGGACTGACATAGCAAAGCAACCGCGTGAGTTTTATTTGTATGTATCTTGGTGAATGCTTCTTCCTGCCAATCTCCAGCAGCTCCGCCAGAGCAGTTGCTGCAGCCGCAGAAGTTTCTCACGGCAATCACTCAGCGCGCACGGGTCCTGCTGAACCTGCTGATCAATGAGGCACAGGTTTTAATCTGTACACTACAGATTTGGGGGTTGCTTGCTGCTTGCATAAGTGAAAAAGCGTAAGCCCTGAGCCGACTGGAGTGCAGAGGAGCCTGGTGTGGCATTAATGAGAGCGCAGCATTAATGAGAGCAGTGCTCAGTCCCGGCTGGGTCCCGCCTGGCACTCGGGGGTGTGGTAGCTGCCTGCGAAGCTCCCCAGCACCGTGAGAAGCAGGTGTTACCATGTGCCCCCTGGCACTGCCATCCTCCCATCACATCCTGCCCTGCCTTTGCCAGAGAAATTTCTCTTTAAAGGAAATTGCTGCAAAGTGTTGATTGACAGTAGTTGTGAATATAGCTTTTTGCTTATCTGCAAACCACTGATACTGTCGGTACTGCTTACCTACTGCTCATTAGAATTAGTATCTATTTTCTGGAAGCTAAAAGAAGTTCCCCAGGCATGGCCCATGGCCCATTCAGTTTGTCAGTGGCGGCAAACATCACATCTTCAATCAGTATTGTGGACTTCATCTCACAAACCCAGTAGCATAAGCCTTGGTAGCACTCAGCACATTTGAATTGTAATCTGTAGATGAGAATTGATTATTTTATATGCGCCGACCTTCAGAAAAGTTTCTTACAGTAGCTGCTGAAATGATAGTATCTCCTAGGAAGATTATTATCGGTGGAGGCAGGTTGGTTCGTTCTACCTTGTTTATCTTTGGCTGAACAAGGGAACAAATTCTCTGAAGCACAGCCTGAGATCCTATCTGCCAGAACTTAATAGGCATTGCCAGTTCCCTGGCATGTTTTGTGAGCTGCACCCAAAGCAAAGCTCTGAGTGAAAGGTACTGGCCATGCTTGTGTTGCAAATATTTTTAAGTATAACGGTTAGGTAAATAACCAATTTTTCAGTTCAATGGTTGAAGCAAGCAGTGGAAAAGTAGTTTAGGGCTGAACTGAAACAGATTTTTTACAGTTCCTTTTGAAAAATGGGGTTCCCACTACTTCCTACTGTGTTGTTTTCTTTATTCCAAAATATTCCATTAAATAATTTGGGAGTATTTAGATACTTGAATAAAATTTTTATTGGGCAGTTTAAATAAGCCTAATGTTGCATGAGCGGTACAAGGAATCAGTGAAGCCTGGCTTTCAGTGAAAAGCATGTGCCCTCTTTCTCCTACACGGCAAGAGTAGAACGTCCCAGCTCCTTTGCCATTGTCCCATGACACCTCCTTAGCAATACTCTGTTTTCTCTTACACCCATGCAACCTTCTGTCTATGAAACCTATCTTTCTCATGTCCTCAAATCCTTCACTTGTGCTTCCAGCTCCCTCCACACGCCAGACCTTTACAGAGTCTTGTGTTTCCCACGTCCCAAATGTCTCTTACAGCCCCTTTCCTATAGGACTTTTGGTTTCATTCCACTTTCCTTACTTTTCATATAAATATATATATATGTATGTACACACACATACAGAAATACTTGCAATGTTTCCCATGTGTTGTACTTAACTTTATTTAGCATGACAGATGATCAAGAAACAGCAGGCGGTGCAGTGCATCCGAAATGAGATTTGTGCTGACTTGGTCAGCCAAGTGCTAAGTGCTGAATCTCCTGGCTTTCCTGTAGTGGGATCGCTAGCTAATGCTCTCTTTTTTTGTCCAGTCATTGATCTGCAGAACACTTCTGGGAGTTTGATATATTTTTTTTAAGACGTTAGACTTTTCTTAAATTTTGTTGAAATTAGGCAATAGCTTTAAAAGTTATTAGGGAAGGGGACTGATAAGCAGGTTGGCAGATAACCAGTATAATATCATAAAGAAATTATTTCGATGATATATATGAGGATATATATAAATAACAATAATAAGGAATTTTTGTTTTCAGATATCAAAATGAAATGTATTAGCATTAAAAAAAAAAAAATCCAACTAAAGCAAAGCATTAAATTCAACAGCCATACATTAAAAAGCTTTGTTTCTTGAAACACTATTGCTCACTGAAATCACAGCTCGTCAAAAAAGGTTCAGTAATTGGATTTGTGTTGGTTTGAGATCTAGCCGGTACACATCATGTCACAAGGAATCATAGTGACATTGTTGAAACTGAAGTTTAATTTTGAATATATCGATGGTCATTGAAAAAGTCCTTCTGTTTTTTGGAAGACAGGGAATCATAACAATCAGAAATGTCATCCTTGGTACCAGCTCTGGAAGTACTTGAATTCAAATGCAGAACTTAGACACGTTGCAAATCTAACTAGGGAGCTACAGTTCCTTTACTTCTGTTATCCAAGTGTATAGTGCAGCGTGAAAGTGCATGACCTGCTACTGTAGTGCCAAGGTTGGTTTGCCTGTTACTGTCTTTTTAAAAGCAACAATATTAATGCAGTCCTGGAAGGATAGGAGGGCCAGCCATTCATTGCTATAAGGCACAAATTTTTCCTTTAGATGAGGATGCAAGTTAAAAATCAGATTATCTAAATGGGAGAGCAGAGCATAGAAGGAGGACTATTTTTATCTTAAATATCTTGTTACATTCATTGGCAATTGGGAGATAATCTGTCACTAGAAAATGGCACACAAAGCAAAATTGTAATCTCCAAAGACTAAATTTCTTGCAAACTTAGAGAAGGAAGTATCAAATACTAGGTTAATTCACTTCACTAATTCAATAGGATTCAAATGCTGAGGTGGAGTGGGAATAAAAAGACACTCCTGTACTATCCAAGGCAGATAAACCAGGGAAAATTGACCTTTGGCTGTACTACGTAGCCCTGCCAAAATGCATCAGCTCTCGCCTAACGTATTCACACTGTACCCATCTACATCACCTGCCCAATCTGCAAGGACAGTCCTGTCAGGAGCAAGCAGTTATCATTCTTCAGAAGAGACCTCACCTTTTGGGTGCAGGATATTTGATACTGACAATCTGATCTTCAGGGATTTGAGAGGCAAATTCCAATTCTAGGTAAATTCCAATTCTGGAAGTAGATATTAGGTAGCTAAAGTTAGGAATCCAATGATGGCACCCAAAGGTAGATATGTTCTCCATTTCTGAGTCTTCCTACTTAGAATGCTCGTTAGTATAAGGTTAAGATATATATTTGGGGTTTTTTTTTGTTTTGTTTTGTTTTGTTATTGGCATCTGTCTACTATCAACTGAGCAGAAACCAACCTTTTTTTTACATACTTGAGCCATCAGTCATCTTCCAGATTCAATTTTCAGCCAATTTCCATCAAATATGCGCTATACTTGAGTCAATAATCTAGAAATGAAGTACCTCAAACTGTCAAAGCAAGCCAGTTCACAAATTCTACGCTTAGAAAAAAGGCAAAAAACATTAACCAGACTGGACAAGTGATGAATTGTTGCATTCTTTTCCTGTTAAAAAAATGGAATTGGTCAATGCAGCAGGCTTTGATCTGAGTGATAGCTATTACAGCCCGTGTATACTTATTATATGATAACATTCACCTCCTGTTCCCAAGCAAGCTAAGAATGAAAATACCATTTATACTTTTACAGTTAGAGTTTAGAAAGTAATGCCAGATATACATTAAAAAATAATACAAAAATTCCCTTTTGCTTTTTCTCTGCTTAAATGATGATATAATATTTTTTTCCATAATTATGAAAATATAAATTGAGAAAACACCTACTCCTAGTATTATGAGAGTTGAAGGCCTGAAACAAAACTGAAATAAACAGATTTGCTAAGAAAATGGGACACAAATATATGTTCTATGAAAAGAGAGGCAAAAAAGGCAGGGAAAAGATATAAGAAAGGTGAACCAAGTTGAAACTGAGGCACAGTCTAGGAAAACTGACCAAAAAAAAAAAAGAAAAAAAAAAAAAGAAAAAGGAACAATTAAAATTATTTATTAAAGTGACTAGTTTGAAACAGATTATACTTTTCCTCTCTGCAACTTTGTCAATGAGGGCCTTAATTTATGCCAGAAGACAACCTAAGTATATGTCTAGACAGACATAGGCTGATAACTCTGATTTCAATGCTATGCAGAGCTTTAGAGAATATTTGGAAGAACAATGGGACAAAATGTAACACAGGTTTAGCAGGTGCTGAACTCACCTGACAGGTTTCAGGTGTAGCTCTGGAGTACTAAAAAAGAATCTATGTAGCATATAATGTGCCATGGTGGGTGCCATGGTGCCAGCGTCACTGGCCACCAGGACCTCTCACAAGTGCTTACTCTGTTTCTTTGCTGTGATAACTGCCCCTGTGTTTCCACTGCTCTGAAGGGTCCTGGGTGTTCTTGGTACTCACACATGTACAAGTATATATACTTCAAGGCTTGTAAATTTACACTAAAGAAAGCACTCTATGATTTGATAAGCATTGAAAGGCAAAGAATATGAAGATGCCCCATCTCTGGAGGTGTTCAAGGCCAGGTTGGATGGGGCTTTGAGTCTAGTGGGACGTGTCCCTGCCCATGGCAGGGACATTGGAACTAGATGATCTTTAAGGTCCCTTCCAACTCAAATCACGCTATGATATCATGATTCTATGCCACTGACTTGTTCAGGTGAACCATCAGATCCCAGACTGTTGGTTGCTCTGTTTTTCTGTTGGACCTCACAGCATCATGAACTTTTCTTCCTGGACTTCTCTTCATATTTCTTCATTAAGTCACATCTAGTCTTTGCCTAGACATAGGGAGAATTGGTCCCTTCCAAAGTGGACAACCTATAAGAGCCAGAGACCCAAGCAGTGGACTTCTTTGCACAGCTTTTCCAGAGGTTCCCAGGTTGCTCTTTCAAAACCACTTTCCATAGTACAGAGGACAAAGGTCAATATTACCCTATCCACAAAAGCTTATTGAGACTGATGTTGGGTGAACACCTAGGCAACTTGCTTGTGATCTGGAAATAGAAATTATTCTGAAATATCAAATCCTATCAGTTCATGCTGTAATCCTCAATCCTTAACATTTTAAGAACATTTTTATACCTACATTTGTGTTTGAATACAACTTTACTATCTCTGACCTTTGTGAGAACTGCTTGATAGATGAGCAGCCACAGCCTTAGATACCAGCTGCTCACTAGTGTATAAATGATTGATCAGTGTATAAACCTGCTGATCTTCTGGCATCATTTTAAACATACAACTTCTAATCATTTCACACAGCCCTTTTAGGGATTTATTTAAGATAAGCTTGTCAGTCCTCTTCAGGAAAAATAGTTGGGCTGGTGGTTATATGGGAAGATTTATTGTACTTAATAACATGTCATCTTTGCCCGTATGGGATAAGAATTAACATCTACAGAGCAGCAGGGAGAATACTTATAAAACTGATGTAGAACAATGGAGGACAATTTTGCTCTTTAGAAAGCTGCCGCCTCTGCTTGGAAATGCTGAAGCCAAGTGCTAGTGAATGCTCAGAGGCTTTCAGCCATCCTTTTAAATTCAACAATTAGATGCTGCAGGCTAGCTCTGAAAGGGCACAGAAATGCAGCCTTAATGATGATACAAATTTTTATTTTTCCAAGCAAAGTTGCTCCTTAACCATTTGACATTACTTCTTTCCATGTTGCCAAATCCAGCATTTCCATTAAGGAAGCAAATGCTGTGTTTTTGGCTGTTCTCCTATGTACAACACTTATACTTTACCAGCATGGCTTCTGTACTGAATTTCCAATCAATGCTTTGTCAATGTTTTCTTATCCTTAATATTTGAAACGCTCTGAATGATTTCTAGTACAATTCTACTTTCTCTAGTAGACCAGTATTTGCCTCTGTAAAATATATGATGTCTGATCTTTATTGTCTTATCAGAGTTTTATTTGCAAGGGGTCAGACAGTAGTTATTGTCAGAGTGTTAGTGTCAGAGTGTTTTTCAAAGGAAACGTGAAGGTATTTTATACATATCAAATATTAAACCATCTGAAAAATATTGTTTGAAGCTCTGTGCTCAAGGATTATTCATGACCATTTAGAAAGTGTATGAATTGCTCTAAAGGATTAAATTCACTCCCACCCTCTAAAGTTCTTACAGATTTCACAGGATGAAAAAAAAAAACCCATGCTATAATCACGTCCAACATGCCCAGTGGAAAAGCTTTGAAGATTCTGGTTCAATAATCTACCTAAAAAGAAAAAGAATGCTGGTAAACATTTTGTATAAAATGAGTCCATTTTAGCTATGCCAATCTAATTTCTTTTTTAATGTGTTTTTTTAAAAGTAACCATTAAATTACTGAACTATTGCACATATTCCAGATGCATCCATTTTGCCAGGCATTTATATAACACTGCTATTTTTCTCAATTCTTATCCAATATGCACTTATCATTAACATGTATTATTGTGGTAGAAATGTAAAATGTACAGCTAAACTATCACTTCTGTGCTCAGGAAGCAAGAAATTATCTACCTTTACACTCATTGCTGATAGAAAAACTGGTGGATTTTCTCAGTATTTCAAGGTTGCTTGTCCACCTATTAGACCTTACAGTGGGCAGTCAGGGTCTCCGGCTGTACCAGACAATGGGTATGTCCATGTGTAATGAGAAGTTACGAAACCCTTGGAATAGTGAGGATACAAAGCAAAGACAGTCATAGGGAGGTAAAAAGTGCCCCATCACTGTTAGTTCAGACAACAGGGTGTATGTTCTGTTAGTTGGGATGATTTTGTGTCTGTATTCAGCACATGTAGAAAAGAAAGAAGGTGGCCTTGGGTTTCCTTCTTCACATCTTTTAATATCCTTCCAGTGAGGAAGAAGGAGACAGACCTACAACATCCAGATTTTCTCCAGACTACCAGGAGCCAGTGGCAATATCCCTTTCTCTCAACCGCTGTGATGAAGAGGACCAAAGGAGTGTTTATGTGTGCTTGCAAATGGCTGAGTCTATTAGCATAGCCCGATGAAATGAAAGGTCAAGGACCAAGCAACACAGCCATGCAGTGAGAAACACGTGGAAAGTCAGCTGAACACGAGTTGGAGAGGTGTTGCCAGCCAGAAGCTATGGGTGTCTTGGCTGCAGATAAGGAAACACTGAGCCGAAGTTGAGGGGTTGTAACACCTCTGGTTACGGCAGTCAGAACTGCTCCCGGAACAGTGTCCAGCTCTGCTTCCACAGTTTATGCAGTGCTGATAAACTGGAGGGGATTCAGGCCATTCTTCAGCCTGTGTAATACTGAAGAGTAGTTAAAATGATCATGCTGATCCTTTCAGCCTCTTATCAGGTACAGAGTTCTACAAAGAGCAGTGAGGTTTTTGGCACATACTAGACAGGAACAATATAATTACTGATTAGGAGAGAATCAGTTGAGAACATCAGAAGGTAGGAACTGAGGGAAACAGCCTACACGAACCTGAGCAGCGATCTGTCTTGTGTCAAACGTTGCCACCTAGAGGGGTGCAAGTGCTTTGAGATAAAAGACCATTTTGAGATGAATGACTTGTTCAATGACATCCTCACGCCAGCTCATTATGATCCTGAAAAGTTTTAGATTTATGAAACTAAGGTGAAGACAGTTCATAAAATCAAATGTGCTGTGGCGTTGTAAATACATTTAGTCAAATGGGATTGCAACTAAACCTCTATTTTCAGTTTTGCTAGGTCTTTAGAGTACATTTCATGCTAAATGCAATTGAAGTAGGTGCATAAAAATATTTCTGACAGCTGGAGTGCTTGCATGATGAATGCCTGAAAGACAACATAATAACAAGGACCATGTGCTACAAGCCAGTTCACTTATTTTCTTTAAAAACATAAATTAAGAAAAAAAGCCCTCCAGATAGATACAGAGATATGCATAATCTTGATAGAATATTTTTGAATTATAATTTCACTTATGCATTGTGTTCCTTTCTAGCAAATGAAGTTAGTCCACACCTACAGGAATCTTGAGTGCAATATTGCTCATGAAGATCATGTTTTTATTTCCTCTTCCACTGCCATTTTCTGGTATTGTATGCAGTAAAACTGTACAGACATAGCAAAGTCAACAGACAAAGATCTTGGCAGCCAAGAGCAGAACCCTAATGTTTAGCTGCAGCAAACCTGGCTCTGGTAGGATCATCTCAGAGCCAAGGAACTAAAATACATGGGTGCCCTTGTCTAGACCCGTCCCAGGGCCAAGGATCGAGGCAGAGTTCAATGGAAACAACAAGCCGGAGGTGACCAAGTCATTCAGGGGAACGACAAAAATGTTTTGTTTGCAGACAGAAAATGATCCTGGCTTTATGAAACCGCTGAAGAAAACTCAAAACAAACTCACACTGGAAAAGAAATAATGAAGCTAACGACTTTTTCAATTATGTGAAAGATTTCCAAGAAAATGTCTGGAACTTGCTTGAAGAAGGAACAATTGCAGTTCAGTTCTATAGGCTTCCTCTGTGTGTGAGGATAAGGGCTGGTGTGAACATATGGACAGCCTGGGCCTGTCTCTGAAATGGCCAACTGGACCGAGCAGCAGCAAAGTCCTCATAGATCAGCTGTTCTCAGTCACAGTCCAGATTCTTGCCACAAACCCACTTGATTTTTTTAGTCTATACTTTGCCCCAAAGCATTCACCCAGGAACAGCTGAGTCATGAGCCCTCCCATTCTCTGCTGTTCCTCCTAAAAACGTGGATTCTCTCAATATGGAAGAATATGTGGATGGTGGGGTATGACAATCTTTGTGCGTGACTAGCCCTACCCAGAATTAAATACGGGCCAGCTACTTCTCTGTTATATATCTATGTATTGTGAAATATTTCTGAATTTTTGTCAAAGCTTCAAACCATCATTTCTAATGTAACTACTAGTGATGGCACAGTCAGATTTGTCACTTTTTAGCTCAGTAAGTATGGCATTGCTTCAAACAGGCCATAGGCTTCATTTTAAGTTAACAACATTTTAACTCCAGTCCTGTCCAGGCTTTGTATAGACTTGTCTTGACCAGCCTGGAGATTTGTTTTAGCTTGTGACAGCATTTTCTGATGACTTTGTCCTCCATTCCCATGCATCATGTCACCCCACTTTGTAATGCTTAACACCTTTGTGTCTTGTTGCCCTATAGAATTTTCCAGCTGAGCACAGGGTCCATACAATGCACTGAGTCCACTATACCATTTAAGAAGATTTTTTTTTTCTTGAGGATGTTTTGTATTTTGCTACCAGCATGCCTTTAAGTCCCCATACTGGGTCCCTTGTGTCATATGAATTTACAATTTCTATAAACTGAGCTATTGTATGAAACTCCTTACAGAGTGTAACAGCAAATGGGATCCATCTTTCTATGAGACAAAAAGCAGATCACCATGTTCTGTCCCTGCCCATGGAAGGGGGCTGGAACTAGATGTTCTTCAATGTCCCTTCCAACTCTGACCATTCTATGATTCTACAGTTTTTCTTCCTTAATCAGTGGAGAACTAGGACTCTTTATTCAAGGTCTCAGCTTCTTCAGTTAAGTAATTAATGCGTATGTTTAGGACTAATTTTACTTTCTCATTATAGAAAGTAGAGCTGAAAAGGAACTGTTGGATCAGCTGATACATCAATCAGCACTACTGTGAGATTGACCTTTATTTAATAAGGTATTTTAATCAGCTTTCAACTTGTAGTTTTGATACCTCATTTGTCTCCCCTTAAGAGTATCACCATTTAGTACACTGGTAAAGTAGTGATAAAATACTTTTATCAAGGTTTCGTCCCTTAATATATCCTTTAATAATTCCATCATGGTTTAGCTTTTCTAATTCACTTTCCATTGCTGAACCACAGCATACTTCATCAACAAAGTCAAGAATCAGACTCAGCTATTCTGAACAGCACTCCAGGGCTTTTGCTTTGCTTCTACTCCATACCAGTTGAAAAATCTAAGTAGCTTCTCACATGTATATGTGTGTGCTCCTCACATGCCCATAAACACAAATTCAAAAGGAAGGACATTTTCAAAAGGAAAACCTGGAAGAGTCCTCTAAGTCTGTATTGAAGAACCTTGATTACTGGTTTCACTCCCAGTTTCTTTCTCTGTTTCTACAAAACCCTAAAAAATTACTTTAATTTTCTGCTTGTCTTAGTTTGGGGAGGTTCTTTCTTCAAGTTTGAGGTTCTCAGATTTCTCCCTCCAATCTCCAACAACAGTGTTCTACACAAAATACTGTAGACTGCTGTGGAGGAAGGAGCCTCAAAATCTTCAGGCTGGAGATGCTTTGCTTTGTGTGACAGAATTCAACACACACCAGGCAAGAGTGCATGACACTAAGGTACTGCTAAGGAAATTCCTGGATTTGGATCCATTGACTATTCATACAGTTCCTGGATGAAAGTTCATACCTTGGGCACATATCCTAGAGCAGTGCTACGAGAATCTTCATCCCGGAGAGATGAAGTTCCCTCTGATGCCCCTGCAATGAAATCTCCATGTTTATCTCTATACTTTGTTTTTTTAAAAAATGTTATTTATATAGCTGAGATCACAGGAAAATGGCTGCCATTATCCAAAGCAGGAAATTCTGGGGAAAACCACCTCACTTAAAAAAATGTTAGATTGGCTTCAAGTTGTAGGTTTCTAGATGAAATATGTCTTGTACTACTCGCATGCTGCTCCTAGAGCTTCTTGTAGATCATTGGGTAAGTTGTATCTGAAGGAAAATAGGTTGTAATTAAACAAGGAAATTAACAAATGGAGCTAATTGCATCGATGCTATGATAGATGAGCCACTTGTCAGCTGAAGCTGAAAGAGAACACGTAAGCTCTTCTCAGCTGTGACAAGAGTTTATTCTTGGCTGATATGTCAGAGAATCATGTTTTGAAGCTAGAAATGAGGGCCAAGAATTCCCAACCTGGAACTTATGTATGGCTCTGGGCTTCAAAGAAGATCCTGATTTTGCCTTTCAAAAACAGGGTACCTAAATACTTCTTTGAAGCAAGAGCATAGACCTTTTGACATAGTTCCAGCTTCCTCTGGGCAGCTGCAGCCTGGCAAGTGCATGTGGTGGGCTGTCTATAGCAATCCATCACAAACCACTCCCTGATGAGTTTCTTCCACATCTGCCTTCTCAAATGGAAATTAAAGTGGCCAAGTTGGTTCTGAGTTCAAGTCACCTTAAGTGCTTTGAACACAGAGCCACACACCAAAGCAGCAAGAGGATGAACTGAATTGCTCTTGAACTCTTTAGAAAAGCAGGATGGGAGGAGGCTAGCGGACATGAAGAGAAATGCCACTGTGAAAAAGGGAAGAGAGTGACAACCCTTCATTTTATTTTTGAAAATATTTTTATTTTTGAAAAGTACATGTTAGCTGAAATGAAAAGGTGCATGCACTGACTTTTCCTGTACCAGGAGGAGTCAGGGGATACACAACATTAGAAAAAAGGAACTATACCATTTTATTGGATAAAGAACATGGGTATACAGGGGGTATACGTGGTGCTCTGACTGGATCTGTACTCTTTATTATTACTGGAGCTGTTGGCAATTCTTTTCTGCATTGCAGTTATATACGAAAAATTAAATCAGGTTATTGACATTCATATGTTTATTAATCCAATTTTGAATAAGTTAGCCTGAATGTTTGTGAGCGTGTGCCATGAGACCTACATGCTGCTACGCAGGGCTTCACAATTTCACAGCAGTGTGCACACGCATTGTGACCTGAGCTGTTTTCCTTTTGAAGAATGACAGTTGATGCACACTCTGTCATGTAGTCCCTCGATGGGACAAGTGCACCGCTACCATCCTGTCACTCACCTTCTGATACTAGGGCTTTTGCCGATGGTTCTCTGTTGCAGCGGCAACCATGTGGGTAAGCTATTCCTGTTTACAGAAGATGATTCTCTAGCCAAAGGTGTGCAAATATCTGTGCAGGACTACTTTTTTGTCTTTTACAGAAATCTGCTTTGTCACCAGGAAACAACTTCCCCTTAGCTTCTGTCTTTAAGCGTGTTTATTCTGCAGTGGCTGCAGCTCTGGCAGGTGTACTGGCAGGTGTATAGAGCTGACCCATTGGCTCCTGCATCAGGCCCTGACAGCACTAGCATGAAGAATAATAAGGGTGTCAGTGTCAAGCAACTGTCAAGTCCTGGGTTGGGTGTCCTGCACTGAGCTCTGAGCTCTCTGCAATACGACTGCTGGCAGCAATATGGTGTAGCTCGAGTACACGCGAGTCGCAATCCCTGCAAGTTAGATGAATCCTTCCAATGTCCTGTCTAGGTCAGGTCCTCCATCCTTTTATCTATTTCAGCCCTAGGCTTGTAACTCCAGGAAATCTACAGTGTACATTGTTTATCTGTAACCATATGGGCCCCAAAGATGAGTCAAATGTTAATCATAAACACCTTGTGAAGCTGTTCTATCCATCAGAAAAGCCACAGCTGTTCACAAAGTGCATCATCCACCTGCTCTTACTTAACAGGATAGTTTCTTGTGAATGCTCTTGTATTTATCACTCTTAATGCAGACCAAATTACCACTTTCTACCAGAAAAGTAATTGCCTTGCTCTCTATATCTCTTTTGGAAACTTCTCATTTGGTCTCTTATCCCTTTGGCTAGAACTTTAATTTTATGCCATTAAGACATTACAGTCCAAAATGTTAAATTATGTCATTATACAACACATCAAGGTTTATGTCTACTGTTGCTTGCTCACTCAAAATGGTGTTGAAGAAGCTTAAAGCTAACATGAATTCTGACCATTTTTGTTATCACCCTGCATGCCATTAGTGTAATAACATACAAGCCTTTAAATTCCTATGAATTAAAGAAAACCATGTAATGTTGTTCTCTCCTCTCCTTTGCTAATGGCGTAAACATAGTATAAAAATCTTTTTAGAAATATCTTTTTTTTTCCTTCAAAAGGCAGTTTTTTAAATGAAAAAGCTATGTACTGTTGTGTAAAATTTGCACTATTAGGAAACTGCATTAAATAGAGTGTAACCTGAAGACAGTGCTGAACTTGAGTCATATTTCTCAGACATGATACCTACATGGTAGGTTACTCTGATACCTAAGCAAATATGAAACGAATAAGCACTAGTTCTGTCATGTAGTGAAAGTGAGAACTTTCTTGTATGGCAAAAATACAGATATCTTCTCCCATGAATAATTTTAACAGTCAAAATCCTTACTTATGAGCATTCATTAATCTATGTAAATATACAGAACTGTAGTCATCAACAGCATAGAGTAGGCGGGCAATTCATCATGTTAAGTCTACAGAGAAGTACAGCTTGCTCTTTTTATGCCATCTTCTCACCTTTTTTTACCATCTTGTTGTGTTCCAGATACTTTTAACTGTTTCCTTGCCACCAACGCTCAGAAAAAGTTGTGATGCCAGGTACTCAGAGCTGCCACTGCAGCTTCTGATTAACAAACCTGTGAGACCTGATCTGCAATGAAGCCATCAGATAAAACTATTACCTGAATAAGAAAATAGCTGCCAAGCTGTCTGATCATTGCCTGAAGATTTCTTGTTCTTGAATGTTTTTCCACATAAATTAATACTGTTGTGGTGATTACATGTAATTTACTGTCTCTTCCCCTCTGCTGAGCTACCATATAACAATGTGCATGGGGCAAAGTCCCAACAGCAGAGATCTGACAGGGCAAGCAGAGGTTCGTCTTGGTACAGTGTTGGTTGTTCCCCAGGTGCATTCTCCAAAAATGCCATGATGGAGCCATGACTATCCCTTAAGGGGACACCTTGCTTATTAAGGTTACAGGATGTCCAGGCCTATGACCTGAGGACATTAAAGCCACCAAGGAGAAGGAGATCCTCAGCTCCAGCCCAGTGGAGACCCCTGACCATTTGGCCACATCTTTGGTCCATTGGAAGACAGCAGCAGCCCAGGGACTCCTCCTTGAGGATGTTCATCATCCATATCTGCTAATCCAGAAGCAGGGGCCAGCATAAGCCCAGAAGCATTCCTCATGTAGGTGAGGAGGGGGGAAATAGGGATGGGGTGTGTTTAATGTTCATGTATACTTGTTATGAGGGCTTTGACTTTACATTATAAGAGTAGCTCGAAAGTCTGAGGGTGGGATTACTTACATCCTTAGTCTTACCTTCTTGTCTACACGGCAGGCTTGCTAGTGATACCTGCATATTTCAATATTTTGGCATTCTGACCATTCAGATATATGGATACTTTGGATGTGGACTAATGCTGGTGAGCATTTCTCCAGTATCTACTAACCCAAAATTGGCTTAATTTATGGGGTAATGCCGGTAGTCCAGACAAGAGGTTGTTTAGAGCCAACTCAAGGACAAGTGTTGGCCATAATTTTCTACCAGGTTCTTCATCATCAATACCCTCTCTAACCACAGACCACTGCCCCAAACTGGTCACCTGAGCATGCAGACAGTGACTGCCAGGATTACAAAACCTTTCTCACAGCTCTGGCCATATGAATCCAAAATCTGCTTCCTAAACACTGCAGCTTCCACAGTCAAATGACTTCAAACTGCAAAAATGTAAAAGTACTGCCTACATATCCCAGTGCCAGCTTCAGAGTGCAGTCTTTTTTTGGCAGAAATGCTTCCTTAGTCTGTGGGGACATGGCCCAAAGCCCTGCTCCATCAGCACAGCACAGGGGACAGCAAGCTGCAGCCTGTCTTGTAGAGAGATCAAAGACCTCTGGACAGAATCAAGTACTTGTATCTTCTTTTTAAGAAGACACACTGTTTAAGAAGTGGTGGACATGAGGCTTGACTGTGAAGGACAAAGTGTGGTGGGTCCCTTTTTGTTGAGCTCTGGTTTACTTTGAAGCCAGTGGTGTGGATATTCCTGTGCCTAATCCAAGGAAAATGAACAAATTATTTTGTCTGACATGCTGAGGACCAAATGTTCTGGCAGGAGCTTGTGCTAGTGACATGAGAGGTGATGAGCCTCCAGAAACTGTTTTTTACTCATAAGGCACCAAAACAGATGAGGTTCTTGCACAGAAGTAGTTGTAGGGTTCATGAGCCCTGTATGATACAGACTAATCAGACACAGTGCTGATGCCAAAAGCACTTGTGGCATAGCTGTGAATGCTATTTTTGTAAGTATCTTACTTTTCAAATGCAGATGAATATTATCCTGACAGAAAAGGGCCACAGGGACAGGACTTGAAACTGGCATCCTCAGTTTACTTGAAGAATAGAAGTACACACGCATTTGCAAGCAACATATGCTTTTCTTAACCTATATTAGTAGGGTTTACCCCAGGTCTGGAATCGCATGTGAAGTTCAGTCTTCAAGTCCATATATCTTTGGGCTGAGTGTGCTGACTGTCTGCAATTCAGCAAGCTGGGGCCAGTGGGCCGGTGCTTTCAGATACATGGATAATGGTCCTCCTGGAGCAGGACTGAGACTAGCTGTTTTTGTACAACACAGGCTGCCAAACAGCTTTTGATTTCCGATCCAGTGATGAAGGGCCCCTAATATCTTTGCTATTATTAGAAGAAACCTACAAAATTACAAAGGTGGCAGATGAGCTGAGTGCAGAATCATGCATTAAGGGACTTGCACTTAATGCAAATAGCAGGGGATCAATGTGAAACGGGTAAAAGAGTACTGCTTTGGCAGTCTGCAGTCAGCATCAGGAACTCCCTGCCATGTGCAGGTTCAGAAGTGACTAGACAGATCTAGGGACAACAGGCCCATTAAAAAGACAAGGCAGGGACATGCCCTCTGTGGTGTCTGTCACATCAGCTGTGACATGCTGTGGGTGCTGGGGGAGTATGAGGGGAAGGGGTTGCAGATATCAGCCAAGCTTGCACACATTCACCGAACAGTGTCTCACCTCTTGCAACTGAGTGACAAAATACTGCACTGAGCCAGATTCATGTTCTTAATACAGAAATGCATTTTATACCCAACCCGCTGCATGCATATTCAGTTACTACAGCATACTAGATTCCTGTGAGCTGACTAATGAGCTCAAAGCAATGCAATCAAACAAGAACTAGGGCTCTTCATTCCTGGCGCTGATCCTTAGTCCACTGGTGCCTTGCTGTATTGGCAGTCCCAAGCCAACACTCCCTCCTTACCGTGCACTGTGCTAACACATAGAATGGAATGCCATATTACAGACATTCATGTTACAACGCAAAACCTTAAAGGAATCAAATGAACAAATCTTCCATGGAGTACAGAAAAAGGTGGAGATAGTGAAACTTAAATATTAATGAAATAATGTACAAGTGGGTAACAGAAACCCATCCCATCTATAACTCTAAAAACTTAAACATGTTAAAGGTAAGTCATGTATAACGCAGCAATTACGGCAATTTTGAGCTTTCTTTGAGTTTGGAAGCTGAAAAGCATTCTTCTTCCCCTTGCATTTCTCCTTTTCCAGCAATTTAGGAAGTAAGCCAGCATGCCAACTTTTAAGTATAAAATAAAATGAAACAGAGCATTGTTTTTAAGCAATTGCCCTCGAGGCCACCCAATAATAGTGTTTCTAAAGCAGTCCTACCTTTGTTTTCCAACTTGAGCTCCTCTGCTAGCAAGCTGTCTTGTCTGTTGCCAAGCACAAATGCCAGAAATGAGAGGATCAGGGCATCCAAGATTCCAATAATCGCCAGGATATATGCCCAGCGGACTGAACAAGCCCCCAGCGTGTACTTGTCTGTCTTTTCACCACACATCCGTTTTACCTCATCTGAATCCCAGCCATCAGGAAAAATCATACAACCCAGGACGAGACAGGCAGCTTGGAGAAAAAAGAAAAGGAGAACAATGGGATAATGAGACCAAACTTTCGTTTTGATGAGAACCTACATAGTTATCATGAAAGCAACACACTTTTTCATCCTGAGCTTCAAAGCTAGGTTACTTAAAAACAAGTCACAGAACTTTATGTTGTGATTAAGTATTTAATATAAAAACTAAAGTTACAACTTCAATTTACACACCTTGTGTAAAAAATAAAAAGCTACATCCTAAATCCCTGGCCAACTTCTGCATGAGAACAATCACATTTTCCTGGTGAGACTAATTTCTTCACTGTAGTATGAAAGGGTCACACAAAACAAAAGGGGAAAATTATTAATAACCAGGATAGTGAAAGGAAACACTGCATTACTGTCAAATGGTCAGCCAAACAAACCAGAGAAAACTAGAGGAAAAAGACTATTATTTCTGGTAACCTAATTGCTTGTAACACACATAGGTAATAGCAAGAGGATTTTGTTGTTGGTTGGCAGTACTCCTTTAACTGAAATATGTTTTATGCATAAGATTTGTAGTCCTCAAAACCACAAGTAATGTCATTGTTCTGCAAGGAAAAAATAAGTTGTCAACATTGCTGTCAACTTCTGATCTGGTTTACCTGAGGAATTGCCACATGACATCTCAAACATGAAAAAATGTTGATCTTTTTAACACCAAGAAAAGTAAAAAGCCTCTACATGGAAAGCTAGCTGACATCAACTACCAGGCGGTCCAGGCAGGGGCAGCCACATGACGGGGCAGCCGGAGGCAAAGGGTGGGTGCATCCATCAGCCTGGGTGACTGCTAAGAGGCTGAACTCAATTTTCAAGTAGCAGAAATTTGCTTTGACCCTTGGTTCCCAGGGAAACTGCCCTGCTGTGGGACAGCAGGTAGCATCGTGGGCCAAAGTGGCTCTTGTGGAGTGGGTAAAATGGTGTAACTAGCTTGTTTTTTTTCAAAAACTATGTGCTCCATCGCCTGAAGCACAGTCAGTCTTGCCCACTGGCTAGCAGCTGCTGTGATATCCTGTCTCAACGGTGCTGGAATGAGGGCTGAGCATGCACAGCTATCTGTGTATTGCCACCCACATCTTGGGTGGGACATGTGCGCTCTTGAGCAAGGAGGCCTCAAGGATGGCCCCTGATGGGTTCTGGAGCATTGTCATAGCCCTTGTTCTTGCATCTTACCAGCCTGACTATGAAGTATGTTTGGGTTTGGCCACTGCCTTGGACTGGCACAGGACTTATCACCATGGGCATGTGCCCCATGGTCACCAGGGAGCAGCCTTGTTGGAGGTTATTTGCTCCTCGTCTTCCTGGACTGTGTGCCTTGTGGTGGTGGGTACCATGACAGGGATGCAGCAGCAGGACTTCTGTCCCAAGAAGATATACTGTCCCTGAGGTGGTGATACACCATTGCAGAAACACACACACAAAAAGCAAACCTATATGCTGAATCATCATTAATGTGTCATTCTGTGATTCTGTTCCCTCTCCTGAGTCACTAGCTGAGGAAATCCATGGGCTGGGAAAACATGCCAATATGCCAGTCTCGTAGGAGTGGACCAAACGTGCTTCCACACATAAAACCTGTGTGAGACGTGGCTTCCCACTGCTCATGGGGACTGTCACCAGGTACAGCTGAAGGAGTGCAGGGAAGGCATGACTGGCACCCTGCAATTTGCTTTTGAGAATGGTTTCACCTGGGAAGCCCCATGCAGGTTGTCCCTGCTGTGAGTGGGGTGATGGACCTGGGTAGTCTCCAGAGGCCCTGTCCAACCTGAATTGACTTTCGGGTCTGTGACAGGGAGGAGTACATTCATAACAGGGGACAGAGCAGTTTGGCACCCTTGGCAATTCCTGTTTCAGCAACAGGAACAGCCCGCAGATATACTTCACTGCAGCCCTTGGGGATGCTGATGGACCCATTGGCTTCACGAAAACAAACAATATGAGTGCTGCATTAGCCAGGGCAATGGCATAGAAGAGTCTCCAGTAGAGGAGACTAGGATATAAAAATTAAATTAAATCAGAAATATAAATTTATGTCAAATGGGTTCCTTCCTCGGTTTTTATTGCATTTAGGAGAATCAGAAAATCCACATGCTTTCAGTAATTTTATGTACTGTCTTTTCTAACTTGGAAACAAGCATATTTCCAGCATCAGCCCTTCTTTCATAGTATGGCTCCTGAGTTACAGTGGATCCTAAACCGTATTTTAAAAATGTTAATATTATATTGATGCACTGTGCTCTAAATTGCAGGTGTCTGCATTAATTCAAGAGAATACACTGTGTGGCTTTTGCCTTTTTAAATGGTTGCTAAAACCAGCCCTCTGTCTGGAAAACATTTTATACTCAGAGTACCTTGTGCAACAAACAATTGCTGTTGCTTTTGGAATTGCAGTAAGTTTTTGTCTTTTCTGGACAAACATAAGCACTGTCATTTTACATACTTCCAATGCCCATAAGACAAAAACATGAAATACTGGAAAAGAGAAGTGAAAACAGCTCAGGAATGGTATTTTCCTTTTGACAGCTACACAATTGCTGTAGACAAAGCCTTGAAAGCATGTCTGTAGAAAGTATCTGATGTAGAATAAATCCTGTCCCTAAGGCATTTCACAAATTCTTCCTGAGCAGTTCATTTTTGTAAAAATATAACAGCTTATAATACTTTCAAGGACAATTAGGCTTAGAAACAAGAACAATTAGATAAGGACTGATTTACTCAGAACATGCAGGTTGGACAAATTGTTAAGTTGCCTACTGCCTGCTTTAACTCATTTACACTATTTCATAATATCTTCCAAAGATTTTAGACCCAAACTGTATGATAGTTTGCTTTCTTGAGCTGGTTACACATGCTTCCATCACAATCAACATATAGGCATGATGCAGCAAATCTGCATATTTCTGGTGTTCACAAAAATGTCCATATTCACTCGGGTTACTGTCGACAAAAGTTTGATTTACTATATAACAGCAATTACCAAAGCCAGCTTACTTTTATTAATCATCCTCAAAACGAAAGGAAGCTTAGTGAATAATCAATAGATGTGGGACTTTTTCTGCTAATTGTGCAAGAATAATTAGTGAATATTGACATCTCTGTGTTTTTTATTACATAACACATCAGACATATATTCTTAGTACTTCCTAAAAATAATTTATCTTTGTTCTTTTCCACCTAGGTAATTAAAAATATGGGCCCTTATCTGAGGAACTCAGCACACAGCTTCTCAGCTGTGTTCCTCAGATTTCCAATTAACTCATCTTTCCTGAATTCTGTTCCTGCACACTTTGATATACTTGCTTAACTTTCTGAAGTCATTCTGTTGATTGCAGTTGGAATTCTCTTGGTAGTAAAACACACAGGTAAGTGGTGGCTGAACTAGATCCCTTTGCATAAAGGCAGATATTAAAAAGGGGATATTATTATTATTTCCTTTGCCGATACAGTTTAGATGTTTTTTACTAGATGACTGCTTGGCCAACATCTTCAGATGCAGGAATTATACCTTACCTGTAGATGCTAACATAAGTAAGATTAGTCAACCATGAGTCTTCACTTGCTGAGGGAATATTTTGCACTGAATGCCTTAAAGAATACAGACTTGCCCAGTAATATGAAACAGGTAATGAGTCATTTATTGACTACAAGACTAAAAAGACAGGTATAAAATCCACCTACAGATCTACTTTGTATTGCTAGAAATTTTTACATTTTAATCCTTCTAAAGAGGATTAGAAGATTTTTCTCTAGAAAGAAATCACTTTCAGTTTTATACAAATTTGAAAAATGGAAACTATTTTGTGCAATTTCAGTGAAACTGCTAGGAGATGATTTTATAACACAGACACGGGTCCCATATCTTTGCCTAAACTTCCACTGTCTCTAATGACAATGTGACTGAAATGGAAATGTAACAAAGGCTACTACTGTGTTACTACTATACAGTTCTAATAAATTCAGAAACTTTTGGATTTGGAAAGTTCACCTATTGAATGAAAAGACTTAAATCATCAGTTCCTACAGACTTTTTGATTCAAGTAAGGAAAAAGTTAAATCTATATTGGTTGAAGGCAGCCTTGTGTGTGTGAGCTGAATACATGGAATTGGCACTGTCTTCCTGAGCCTGCAGACAGCCCAGCCTACGACCTCAGTGGCTAATCAAGAGCTTTCATGAGAAGCAGCAGGGGGAAATTGATAAATGACTGATTAGTGCCATTGACACCATTCAGAACTATTTGGGCAACTGTAAAACTTAGAAGAATCATACCCACATCATTTTCCCTCTGGTTGCTTGAGAAAGCTCCTGGCAGGAACAACACCTTTCTAATGCTGGCTCTGGGCTTCCTCCAGTCCTTCTTCTAATTTTCTTACAAAACATGAGATAACAAATTGTTTCTCCTACATATTGGAGTCTGGTGAAGCTTTAAAAAAAAAATAATAAATAGCAGTTAAACATGCCTGCTATACATTTACTTCTCTTCTTAAAAGCTTGCTTTCTCATATGAACAGCTAACAAAAACTGCCACATGGTTTTTCTTTAGAGCTCTGAGTGACAAGACAAATTATTCATACTAAAAGAGGGAGTCCAGGATTTTACCTCCTGGGACAAAAGGATGCAGATATGGCACTTTCAGAGCTTGGAAACAGACACTGAATTGTGCTGGCACTGAAAGACTGGTGACTCTGACCAAGCTAATATTATCACAGCCTGTGCTCTGTGCATAAGCTCAAATGGTAATTAGCAAGCAAGTAGTTCATGATCCTATGGTTGTGCCAAGTATGGTGACAGATTAATATTATATCACTGCATAGAATGAGGTTCTATTTATAAAAAGGCTGACTGTTACACAGGAAACCAGTGTTGAGAAATTCCTGCTGGCAGGACTCCCCTCTCATCTCCATTCTTCTATCCTGACAACATACCCAATTTGCTTGCATGTAGAGTATGATGATGACAAGTTTCCTGAGTCAAAAAAATAGAATGGGAATTACACTGACCAATTTTCTTTCCATACTCACACATGAAAGAGCCTCCAAGCCCCTATGGTTCCAAAAACTGAGAGGTTCTTTGTTTTCAGATTTTCTTCTAGATGGTATTTACAAAACCAGTCTCCCACTAAACTCTAATAAGTTGAATAGTGTTTTCACCAGCTGTGTTGGTGAAGTAAACTTCTAGGACAGAGAGAAATGAAAGGTGTGGACTCTGGCTGGAGTCGTTCATTAGGATACAGTCTTTCAGGAGTTTGTGTTTGGGAAAGAAAGAGAGGGTGATGGGAGATGGCTGAAGACACAGGGTCAAATACAGTCCTGAGTAAAGACAGAGGCGGCACATCCATGAAGCTAGAGATTGCCTTGAGTGATATGGACTGTACTAATGAGTGGAATGATGATTCTGTGTTTACATTTGTGTTCTGGCTTGGAACAAATGTGCAATTTTGAAGCTAATCCCCCATTTCTCTTCATTTACTTGTTCCATTTACAGAAATAGTTCTGGTGCATGTAACAAAACAGACTACTTTTGGAGGAGTTGAGAAGTTCCTTTCCAAAGGCTCTTCAGTGCTGGATGGGGACCTTAAAATTCTGACCCAATACGTGCTCTTCATCACCACAAAACCTGTGCCTAGGAGAAGGCTCTCGAACCATTCAAAGCTTCCTTAACTCCTGAAATGGTTCTTGTGGAATACAAAGAAGCAAACACCATAAAAGACTTCTTATTTGCTGCTTTGTTTGAAGACTGACACACACAATCTTCAGTTTTGGAAAGGTTCTTTAGAGAGGTGCCAACTGGTTCCCCAAGGAGATGACACAGCCTGTTAATCTGTGCCATAAGCAGACTGAAAGTCCCTCTAGCAGCAGGATATCTTGGTGGTCCTCGTATAGGGTTTCTAGCCACATGATTGCTGTTAGGTATGAGAAAGCCTATGAGAACAGTGGCACAAAATTCACAGTTCAAGGGAAGTGTTCTTGGAGAGCTGGAATGATAAAATCGTATCTGGACTTCTGTGCCCTGGACTCCATGTGGGACAAGGTGGGTTTCCTATGGAATTACTCAGGACACTGATATGCCACTTTTATCTAAGTGATATGGACAAAAGGAGACCTTCTTTGAGAGGCCCAAAGATGCTCCTCTTCCACTCCTGCCCTCCCATCCCAAGGGAAGGAGCAAAGTTTTGTGGGTTAATCTTCCTTCAGAAAGCTTCAAGCAACATGTATAGTGGGGGCATTTTGTCAGGAGACAACACTAGTTCTCATTTGAAGCAAAACCCTAGAACCACAAATGTTGAGGATATGAGAGTTTTCAGCAGTCATTGCTTTAATCTACATATTCTCTTATTTTACATCATCTTACTTGGTAATGTAGACAAGTCTAAATCTCTCCACAGGATTAAGGAGATTTATAGACAGTGCTAAGGGGGAGAAGAACCTCTTACTGCATTCCTGTGATAAAATAAAAAACCTGACATAATTAAGGCCATTGAGTTATTATGGCACTGACTTTTTGATGCCAAGTCTGATAAGAATAAATATATATACACGTCAAGAAAAATGTATATTTCCCATGCTGATTTTAAGAAAAGGAATGAAGACGACCAAATATTCAGTTGATGGGGCAAGAAAGAGAAAGAAATAATAAAGTCAGGGAAGGAAGGCTCAACATAACTTGGCTGAGTTGACAGATAAATGAAATATGCCTGCTAGTTATGCAGGCATATGAATATTTTGATGCCTGCTATTTATGCTTAGACAGCAAAAATGGAAGAATTTGATCAGCTGTTGCAGGATGTGAAGTTGGGTCACAGAAATATGATTGACCAAAAGCCATCCCCAAAGACAAGCACTAAAGAGGACAAAATTGTTCAGAAAGATGGAAACAAGTGGGAAAGTAAAGTAACGTTACATGAGAGGAGTGTGTTAAGCTGTAAATATGTGAAAAAGAATCACAAAGATAGTGCAATCTACTTCAGTTAAGATCACTTGGGGGGAGAACTGCAAGAGAAATTTTAGCACACTAAGGGAGAATGTTTTAGACCTCAAGTGCTGGATTTATGTATGGATAGAGATTGCTTTGATATGATAGAGACAGAAATTCTGTGAGGGGTTGTATCATCATGGGATGATTTAACTTCCAAGTTTTGATCATTAGCTATGATAATTAAACTTTGAGATTAATGCAGTTCTATGAATAATTTAGTACAACAACTATCTTAGCTTGAGCATAAAGATAATGTAAAAGAATCATAGATTTTTATGGGTGTATGGCAGGTGATGCACAAGGTGCATCCCAATGAATCCTTGCAAAAGATCACAACTTCTGATGTGCCAACCACAGTTATGTCCCATTGGTATTTATAGTGCTTTGTCCAGAAAAAAAAAAAAAAAAGGAAACTAGAGACAATTGATGGATGCAGGTCTAATCACCACGTGGGCAAAAAATCCCTAGAAATGTCACGACAACAAATTGCTAACAACTATAGCAGAGGTAGATGACTAACTGAAGAAAAATGGGTAAACTGAAATTATATATGATACAAGATAAAAATACTTCTTTACAATGAAGAGGGTGTGAGAGGTGGTATAGCTAGAAGCTCACAAGAAGATACGTGTCAAAAGTTACATTTACACTGTTTCACCTCCTGTGGTGTTCACTGGCCCTGGGATCTAATACTGTTTTTCTTCTGATTTTTCTTTTTGAAGTGTCTAAAATAGCATGAAAACTGTGTCATAGCCCAACAGAGCTTTTCTAACATGTCTTTGTATCACAGAAGGTGTGTTACAAACTCTGTGTGTCAGCTGAAGGTCCATGCCCAGAGACCACAGGAATGACAAAGGTGCTTGCAAATGCATGGGATCAGAGGGCTATGGCCTGGGTGTCAACTGTCATGAAGCCAGGTTGTCTGATGGTGTGGGGATATGCAAAAGTCACTTCTCTCACATGCAAGAGTCTCCTGAAAAAGAACTGTATAAGTAATGAAGGAACTATCTGTTTATATTGCATCTTTCATTTTCTTTTTTTGATCACAGCCATCTAATGCAATTTGGGTTTGGCTTTGCTTGGTAGCAAAACTTACTGTTGAAAGTGTTTATTCTGACTGCTGTCACAGTGGCATGTTACAGCTTTCTAATTTAATGTTAGCTTCTTTTTGCAGAACCTGGGCTTTAGCCAAACCATATCAAACTGTAGCATACCGAAATGTGCCAGATTTAATTAATGAATGAACTCAGTATAAACGCAGTGTAGGCTACAGCAGACAGACTGGAGAATGGGTTCTATTATGAATGGCATAGGCTAGACATTGCTTGAGATTTATACAGCTGATGTTTCATCACAAGTTACTGACACAAGTAGTGAAGCTACTCTAAACGTGGTTTTGGTAAAGAGAAGAAAGAGCTGAAAATAATTTTACCTTCAGTGACCACACGTAAATTCGATTTAAGTAAAATGAGAATATGAATAAAAACGATCCTGAAACTGAGTTTAAAAATGGGTATTTCAGTGGGACAAACTTTGATAAGCTAAAGGAACTAGCTAACAAGTTCAATAGACGGAATAAGTCTGCAATTAATTGTAGGAAATGTCTTGAATATCTTTCAGATAAAGATGTAGATTTTCTGAAGTATCTTAAGAAGGTGAATAAAATTCCAGGGACTCACTCTAAAAGAGCAGCAAACTCTGTTTCCTTCTACACTCACTACCCGTCCCCAAATAAATCCTTGGGAAAAGGAAAGAAGAAAAGATATGAGGCCAAACCTTAGAAATTAAAGGAAAAGGGACTAATTAGCAAAGAAAGACACATTTTTTGAGATTAGATAATGTAGGTCTGATAGACAGCTTGCTAAAAGTCAAACTGTTCTAAATCTTTCAAGATAAATTGAAACCAGAACTCAAATAGTCTTCAATTAGGTTAACAAAGAAAGAAGAAGAAATGCAGAAATAGAGTGAGACTAGGACCAGGAACTAATTCTTTGCCTCATTTTTCAATGAGGAGGAAGACAGAGCAGGAGGACAATGCCCTGACAGCTGATGGGCATAAGCATTTGGAAATGAGAACACCTGCCTCCAAGCCCGTAGCAAACGTAAAATGATCCCAAAATCATAGAATTGCCAGTGTTGGAAGGGATCTTTCAGATCGCCTAGTCCAACCATCAACCTAACACTGACAAAAAAATAACGAAACCATATCTCTAAGCGCTATGTCTACATGTCTTTTAGATACTGCCAGGGATGGTGACTCAACCCCTTCCCTGGGCAGCCCATTTCAATGCTTAATAGCCCCTTCAGTGTAAAAATTTATCCTAATATCCAGTCTAAACCACCCCTGGTGCACGTTGAGGCCATTTCCTCTTGTTGTATTGCCTGTGACTTGGGAGAAGAGACTGAGCCCAACCTTGATACAACCTCCTTTCAGGTAGTTGTAGAGAATGATAAAGTCTTCCCTCAGCCTCTTTTTCTCCAGGATAAACTATCCCAACTCCCTCTGCTACTCCTCATAAGACTTGTGCTCCAGACCCCTCACCACCTTTGCTGCCCTTCTCCGGACACTCTCCAGAACCTCAATGTCTTTTTTTGTGGTAAGGGGCCGCAAATAGATACAGTACTCTTTATCACTGGTGGGGTCTCTCCAGTGCTGAGTACAGGGTAATGATCACTTACTGAGTCCTACTCACCACACTGTTCTGATACAGGCCAAGACGCTGTTGGGCTTCTTGGCCACCTGGACACACTGCTGGCTCATGTTCAGCTGGCTATTGACCAGCACCCCCAAGTCTTTTTCCACCAGGCAGCTTCCCAGCCACTCTTCCCCAAGCCTGTAGCGTAGCATGGGGTTGTTGTGACCTAAGTGCAGGACCTGGCATTTGGTCTTGTTGAACCTCATATCATTTGCCTCAGCTCATCGATCCAGCTTGTCCACATCCCATGAAAAAGGTAAGCATGAGCACTGTGAGTACCAGGGAAACTTTTTTCAGCGTAACATAAGTGCTAGAGCTAGCTGGTGCTGGTGGTTTCTAGTGTTTAGAAGAGTGATGTTTGGAACAACCAGTTAATCAAAGCAAGATTGTGTAATGTGGTACTTTAGGAAGGTATTGCATGATGCTGTAACTGCCCATAAAAAGTAGACTAGATTTGATGATTTAGTAGGTCTTTTCCAGGACTATGTTCTTATGGGAAGGCTGAGAGAAACATCTTTGAAATTAATAAAGACAGATATCCAAGGGGAATAGTACCCAAAGAATCAGGAGCTAGATGGAACTAAAGAAAGCTAAGATCAAAAAGAGTGTTGTCTATATCAAACTGAGAAGAAAATCTAGCAGAATAAATGGGCGTAAGAGGCAAAGAAGGAGCTCATTATTGGTGTCTCTGACTGTTTTTTATAGAAATTTGCCCTTTCCTTTCTTTATAAAACGTTTGAAAATGTGCTGAAAAAGAAAGAGGATGAGCATAAAGTGGTTTTCCTTTTTTGCCAGTCCTCATCTAAGCTGTCCTGACTTCTCTGCCAAACATCAAGCAACTACAACAGCCTGTTTTGTACTTGGGAAATGTATGGCTCCAGCTTGTTTCCAAAGTTACTGCAATTGCAAGAAAAGCTAAACATGCTGGTAACTGATGAAGTCTGGGAATGCCACCATTCTTAGGATAAACACAGGAAAGTTCTGCAGGTTTCAGAGCTGGAAGCAAGATTCGGAAGCAATACTCAGAAGCAAGACATACTAACAAAAAAAGGGAATTTCTACAACTAAGTCTACATTAGAGACCATAAGTACCACTGTTTCAGTCTTTTGCTCCTGAAAACTAACAACTTTGCAGCCCATAAGTACTCACTTGCAAAAAAAGAGATCAAAACATCTAAAAACCCATGTAGCATTGCCTAGAAAACAGATCTGCATGCCTTATGGTGCTAGTACACGGGAGGATTTTATGATTATGCTGTATAAACACAAGAGAATCGATCTCAGAGTGGGGAAAGAGCTGTTTAACTGGAAGGGCAGTCTTGGCACCTGAACAAATGGATATAAACCATCCAGAAATGCATTTAAGCTGTAAAGTAGAAGGCAGTTTTGAATTGTCAGGGGAGACGTACTGGCACAAACTCAGTAGCTGCAGCCAGGCTGAAAAGTTTTAAGTTGTCCAAGTCGATGTTGTTAAATAGTTATTAAAGATGGAGTTTCATCGGTGTATTAAAGAATTATTAGGATGTGTTTCCCTGAGAGGGTAAATTCATCTACTTTGGGCCTTTAAGATAACTGTAAGAACCATAAGGTCTTACACAATGTATCTGCAGACATCAGAAACCTGGGATTGTCACCTTTCTCAGCACAAGCTTTGCCGTACCTGCAGAGCTGGACACAAGGACAAAGAAGCACCCATTTGAGTCTTAGGGCAGGAGCAGCATTAAAGAGAAACTCCAAGTTTGACCACTACGGCCATTTAGCTAAAAAGCTTCAGATTTATTTTCTTCTTAACATAATTTTAGCAAAACTTTGTACCTGAATAAACCCTGTTCCATATTATATTCAGCAAAGCCTGTTCCTGACTTTTTTTCCCTCCTGCAGTTATATGCTCTGAAACCAGTGCAGCTTTCACCGGACCAGCAAGTCTTCCTTACGCCGTTACTGAACTGGATCCACACAACTGCAACACTACACAGCAGGAGTTTGTCTGTGTCTCACCTGGTAGTCTCACATGGGCCACACTAACAGCGATACAATATTAGTAATGCATTAAAGAATCAGCCCACACAGTCTACTGCTTCAGAGAATCATCTGCTATGATGTCCTGGTCACGTTCGGTTTCATTTACATGACCACTTATGGGTATTTGACAGTTGTCATTGGAAATGATTGGAAAATGGGATAACTCCCCTACCTAGTACACGAAATAGCATGGGTCAGTGGTCAACAACTGAGCGAGCGATTTCAAAACAGCCACCAAGAGCTCAACCAACCCAACCTCTGTTTCACTGGCTGTCATGCCATGAGAGAAACAGGAACGCAAAACACTTGCAAGAGGAAATGAAATAAAAGGGGAGGGACGGGCGGGAAAGTTTTCTCAACTGTGCTGAGCCTCTGCTCCTCCTCTGCGTCCCCCCCCTGGTGCTGGTGCAGGAGGCTGGCTCAGCACACCGGTTGGCAGAGTGGGGAGTGGTGAAACACCTGCAGCACAAGCAGCTGCTGGGCAGATGCCTGGGCTTGCTCCTGGTCACTGGCCAGCCGGAGAAATCTCTCTTGCAGAAGCTGACTGAGAAGTTGCTTGGCAGTGGGTAAGATAAACAGTCACTGGTGAGATTTCTCTGCTGTGAGCTGAGATGCAAGTTCACGGTCACTCTACATTCTGTGCCAAAGCATGCCTATGATTCCCGGAATACAATGCATCATGAAAAGGAAATGTGATTTAATGTTGAAATAAGAAGTGTTTTAAGATCTACAATTTATAGGTATTTAGGCCTCTGTTTGTGGACATGACAGTCACATTTCCTTTGTCCATATTTGGAGCTTTGTGTTCCCAATGTACTTTAGTGGAGAAAGTAATGTTTCAGAAGTGTCTGAAGGCAAATAGAAAGATGATGTGATGGACAAGGAAACATTTTTGCCAGGGGCAAGGAAAAAAAAGGTAACTGAGTGCACTGTGGGAGAAAGGGAAAGGCTCTTGTCCTTCTCTCTTGTAAAGCACTAATGTTTTTCTAGAAATTACCTCCAATTGATTCCTACGTTTTTTCCTATTCCAATTGTTTCCCATGCTTTTCTTGACAAGTGGGAACTCTATTTACTCTCTCTGAGACACTGGCTCATCCTCCCAAGTATTAAACTCTTCATGTTCAAGATTTGCCCATTTTCTCAGGGCTGGGGATCTCTCAACGTAATCTGACAGAAGGGACATTTGGGCAGGAGGACTTCAGCTTGTTCTATGTGGGAAGATGTAGCTCCAGACTGGTTTCATTCCCCCTTTTTAATATCTGTAGCCTTCCAAAAACTGGCTAGCAGCCTGTTCCCCATCTCCTCTGAATGAGGACATCCATGCTTGTATCTCAGGGTCGTTTGTGTCATAGGAAAAGAGTAAGACAGGGTTTGAAACAGTTTATGCTGCAGGCAAGTGGAAGTGGGTAATACAAAGCCAAAGGCCTGGAGAAGGGAGGAGGCAGGTAGCTGGAACGCAGCAACGTGGGGCAGTCTCCTCCGAAAAGACAGAGGTAAGAGCAGAAGGAGGCAGCCTTGTTCTTGAGCTGCAAATGTTAAGGTTTAACTAAAGTCATTGCAATCATTTAAACCTGATTTCCAAAGCAGTGCTAGCCGATATTGCAAATGGACTGGCACAGAGGCAAGACAAGTTCTGAACAGATGATAAAGGCATCGACTTTTGTATCGTGCCTTTCAATGCCCCTGAGGTGCACACATACATCTTTATGCCTGCACAGCTTGTCATGTGCTATTCTTCACTTATCTCTGCTACAGCTCTTCCTGATCTCCTAACAGCTTTGCTCGGAAGAAAAGAGAAATGGACAATAGGCCACGAGACCGCTTAGCTGCATTGCTTCTTCATTAAAGCTGACATTTGGCAGTGAGACTTTACTGCTTTTCAGGAGCTGATGTCTCATTGAAGCTAACAGCAGCAGAGGTATCAGGGGTGACAATGTCTCTCCCACTGAGCATCTAAGCTTAGGATGGTGGAAGGGCGCCCTAGAGAATGAGACCAGTGACACCGGTGATGTTTTTCTCTTTTGCCTTTTTCATGCTAAAGGCAAGACTTTCACCTAGGGCCAAACCTACAAAACCGTTGAGCCTGCTGAACTCATCAGTCTTGACATGCCAGAGTTGAGAAAATTCAAAATCTATGAAAAAAATGTGGAAGAAATATGCATTAATTTGGAAATTATTTTATTATATCTATATTGGCAAGCACATTTCATCTTCCATTTGCTATCAAGTCTCTCTGATCAATAATGTGTCCTATTTTTTCAGTATAACTGCAACAGTCCTTCCCTTGGTGCTTTGGTAATCCTGATTCTTCTACTGGCTCCTAACTGGAAGGATTAATTTTGGAATGTCTTTTCTCTTTTACAGAACAACATTTCTGTGTTGTTATTTCTTTTAGTCTTGCTGGTTAACCCTGAGACCTGCACTACACCGCAAAGTTTACCAGTATAGCTGTCAGCAAATCCCTGTGTGCATGCACATGCAATTTCAAGTCCTCTCTAGGTTTATGATATCAAGTTGTAATGCCTTTTTGAACATTTTTTTTTTGAGTCCTGCATGTGTACTTTCTAGTGCTGCAATGCCTCTGAGGTAAAGAAATCCTTAGTGCTTCCAACACAGCAAACAACCACTCTGGTGCTGGTTTTCTGCGCTGATGCCCCGAAGTCACAGAAAGTAGGTCTCCCTCCATTTAAAACTTCTGGTGTATGCGTATTAATATATCACTGCTGGTGATTTCTGTCTTAGAAATGAAGATGTCTGTTCAGACATTGAAAGGACTGGAATAATGCGAGGCAGAGCAGCAATGCAAGGCAAAGGGTAAATCTGACAGTCCCACCAAAACCAATGAGACTGACATAGGCTGCCAGAAAAGCTGAGTACCGCAAAGTCGGGTATGAAGCTTGAGGTCTTGCTAGGTGATCTTACAACCCAACTGGATCCAGAGATGGAGCCAGATGAGAGTTTGAGATTACAGTAAATGTGTCTTCTTCCAAAAATGTTCACAGATGTCCTGAAGCCACATGTCCTTCTCCCAGTACTCTCCGTATAAACAATAATGCCTGAGAACATGTATAGTAGACATTTTCTGAAGTAGTTAGTTTAGTTTCACTCTATTGGTGGGCACCAGTAAAAACAGAGAAGAAATTCCACAAGCAACTGAAAATATTCCTGAATGAACCAGGCAGCAGGTGTTTCTGTCACTACATTTTAAGCATTGGAAATGTAGCAGAAGAGTAAACTTTGAATAAATGTACAGAAAATAAAATATCCATCTTGCAAGCAATCCAGTATCTTGTCATTCAGACTAATGACTTTTATAAGTAAATGTTTAGAGGAAACAGAAGCTTCAAGGCCTCGGGCCATTAGAATCACCACTGGCTGCAGTAAGTTAGCTATATTTAATACACAATTCTTACATCTATTACCAGCAACACCTGTGAATTCATCTCTCAGTCTCACAGGACTATTTGCATTGGAAAGTGGTGGTAGTACAAAGTCACAGGGCTGAAAGCTTCTGACCTATTCCAAACAAGTATATTGGAAGTAAATGCAATTTACTTCACAGTTTGTGACAGTTTCTTTGAAAAACTTTAATGTGGGAAGGCATCTTCTGTAACTGCTGAGAAGCTCACTGACTGTGATGATAAAGATATGGGTATGTGGAAAACAGTTCCGTAATTCTCTCCAAAAGTCCAAGTTCAGGCTGTATGAAGGAATGGAGAAGGCCCTGGTTCAGGGCAACCACAGGGACTCCATCAGTGCATAGGAAAGCACAGGACTGTAAAATTTATGATTCAAAATGCCTTAATATCTGTACAGTAGCAGTCTTCATGGAGTCTGCTTTTTTGGGCTTGAAGACACAATACCATGTCACAATTTGTCTCTCGTTGAGCCCAAGAGAAAAATAAAGATTGCAGAGACAACCTGTAATTCATGCAGGAATAGCAGCCAACAGTTTGCATTTTTAGTTCTGCACGGTTTAAAATGTTGTATAACGTTTGTCCTTGGCATTTGACATCTCATGGTTCCTGAATAAGTCCATCAAGTTCATAAAAATGTGCTAAGAGTTTGATTACAATACTCAGGCAAGGAAAACAGAGTCTACTGCGGAATAGTATAAATTAGCTCAAAGTGTGTGGCTGCTGTTGAGCACTCAGCTACTACTATGGGTGCAGCTCAGCACTCCTGCTACCTTGGTAGTGTGCCCCTCAAAATCAGACCGTATTTCTTCTTAGCCATTCTATTTTGAGAATAATGTTTCTCATCTTGGTTCAAGAGCACAACATAAAGATACACTTTACAGCCTTAATATTGTAAATATTTGATTCACATCAATTGAAACACGACCACTCAATACGCCTAACGAGAACCACATTTAGCACTCATCCATGCAACCGCTCAGACAACAGTGAACTTTGTTCTTAGTCAAGTCTGAAAGGCAGATCAAGCCACAGATGCAAAGAGCATCTTAGGCTCCTTGGAGGACAGCTGATATGACTACTGGCTGCCCCCCCCAAACACACTGCTCTGAAGAAACATTCTTGTTTGCAATGCTGCCTTTTTAAAAGTGAATCTCTCCAGACCACGCTGGAGAGGCCCGATCATGCCTATGCAACATCTGTGCTGGTTCACAAATGCATCCACTAATATGAGAGTCTCCTGATGACCCATCTGTGCAAGTGGAGTGGAATCCCAGTTTGAAAGGTATCTAATGACATGCACAGTCAATTCAGGAAATCCACTGCATCTAGTTTTTTGATTCTGTGCAGGTGAAGCTTTCTAGCTTTGCAGAAACCTGAGACCAGAGAAACGGACATCTAACAGTGCCACACGAAAATAACCTCAGCTGTAGCTAGACTGATATATAAGAGCTACCTCACTGACCACAGAAGTTATACTGACCTTGCCCAGCGGTTAATCTGAACAATAACAACAAAGTACTTTTATTCGGGTTCATTGCTAGAATTATTTTTGATTAGCAAGAAAATGGCATGTTAAATTGTACTGATAGTGTAACCATGGGAATAAGATAATAAAATGCTGATATAAATTTGGTGGAAGTAATTTGTGTATCCAAGAATGATGTTGTCACGTGTTAACTTACGTTCTTTTGAAAATGAATGCATGAATTCATTAAAAGGCACAGACTCCACCTGGAGTACTGTGTCCAGCTTTGGAGCACCCAACATAAGAAGGATATGGACCTGCTAGAATGAGTCCAGAGGAGGGCCATGAAGGTGATCAGTGGGCTGGATCACCTCTCCTATGAAGACAGGCTGAGAGAGCTGGGGTTTTTCAGACTGGAGATGAGAAGGCTCCAGGGAGACCTTATAGGAGCCTTCCAGTACTTAAAGGGGGCTACAGGAAAGATGGGGAGGGACCCTTTATCAGGAAGTGTAGTGACAGAATTAGAGGTAACAATATTAAATGGAAAGAATGGAGATTTAGACTAGGTATTAGGAAAAAAATCTTTATTGTCAGGGTGGTGAGGCACTGGAACAAGTTGCCTGGAGACGTTGTAAATGCCTCATCCCTGGAAGCATTCAAGGCCAGGTTGGATGGGGCTTTGATAACCTGGTCTAGTGGAAGGTGTTCCTGCCCAGGGCAGAGGGGTTAGAACTTGATGATCTATATGGTCCCTTCCAACAAAAATCATTCTATGATCCTAAGATTCTACAACTTAAGGACTGGTTCTTTCCCTTGCATGATGTTGGGACTCCTGTGATGTCCCTGCACCAGCTTGCAGAAGCTTGTTTCTGCCTAGCAGGGCTGTGAGAAGCAGGGCAAATAATGATCCTTATTTTACCATTTTAAAAAAGTAGCATTTCTTTCTGCTTAAGCAAACCATTATTTCTGTAATAATTTCCTTGTGGTCATTCAGAAACAAATCTAAAAAATGTAATAATTTAATTAGATCCTGTTGAATCTAACCCATCCAATCTGATAGCTAGCAGATCTTTCTGGTAAACCCTATGGAAAGCCATACTCACAGTCTTGTGCAGAAAGACCCACTAATGGCCTCACTTACTTGGATTTCAGCCTCTCTCCATATGGATTTGCTGCCCCTATGTCCTTTGTCAGCCAGGGCTGCTAGCTAATGCCTTCCCTCTTACCAGTGTCAAAGTACCTCTTATTTTTGGCAGTACTGAGTGAAACATTTTGTCTGAAACTTTTTTTGCCAATAAAGAGTGCAGCAGGTCAGTGGGAACATTTCAAATCTTCAGGCTGATCTTTGTGAACTCTACTGACTGAACACAACCCAAAAACATTTCTAAGAAAAACTTTAAGTGCTTTGCTTTTATTGAGAGCCCTCAAAAATAAAATGCATTTTCATCAGAGGTAGAAAAGATGTAATTTGAGATTTATCTGCAGCTGATTTTTATTGCTAAGTTTGCCAGCACACAGCTCTAGAAACACCACTTTCCACACAGAAATGCTCTGCAGCCCCTGAATCTTCCTGATGTGTCCTCTGGCCTGGTCCCACCTGCCAAGGTTTGGTCCATAAACATGTGCTCCACTCCAGCACTTGCAGCTGGGAAGCAAATGGCTGTAGCAAACTGGCAACATCCATGCTCTGTGCTGCATACACAGATGCTGTAGCAGTTATAGGAGCTGCATAAACCAGATCATCTGTCCCATATAGATAAGAAAGAGGAGAGCTCAGCTGATGCAACTGCAGAGATTTAAGCTAATCAGTAGCACTGGTTTCACAGGGTGCCGATGCAGCAGTTCTGCTGAACAGCTTTCTGTGTAAAAAGCCTAGCATGGCAAAGGCAGCTAAATGTACACAGCTCCTAGGGGAAGGGGAAGGCTGGAAATGGTCCTCTTAACAGTTTCTACTGTAGACATGGCTTGAGGCAAAAATTTCATTCAGATATCCCTCAGCCTCTCCTTTCACTGATCTTTTAATTTCTCATAGACCCAGCAGAAACTTGGTGACCTCTGAGTTTGAATGGTAACAGTATTCATTCTTATCAAACACATATATACTTACAAAATGTATTCTTACCACTTGTCCTCACCTTGCTGACCTCTCCTGGTCACTCAACTATCCCTATAACTGTTTATAGTTCTGTCACATAGTCTGCTTTTGCCTGTTCTGTGCATGTTTGCTTATGCAAGGTCTGACAGCTTTGTTTTCATATTGACAAGAAGTACAGCCATTTTTCTTGTGATTTCCCTCCTCCCCTTCATCTTATTCATCAGCATGTCGTTCACTCTCTTACATTTGTTTCATAGATTGCAGGTTTCTTCTTCACCTTCTCTTAAATCTTTGGTGTGTCTTCTTAATCTTGATTAGGAAACTAATTAGATTAAGGTTATCATTGCTCAGACAGTTATCATGTCACCTACCATCTGGTGCTCAGAGTATGTTTTCTGTCTGCCAACCCTCTTTCCACACAGCATACAACGGATGGGGTTTATACATTGACTACAATACAATAGACAGATTATATCCAAGCTTCAATGTTTTTCAACATTTTTATCTGAACTTGGAAGTGGGAAAACATCTCTCTCAGAGATGTGTGCCACTATTAAATATTTTGAGTACCTGTATCTTATCTTCGAAGGTGAAGACACCCATGCAGCCTCCAGTGTGAACGAATGCCTGCTGAAGACTCAATTAATTTGTGTCGCATGGATGTCACCCATTTAAACCACTGTGACCGGAACTCATTAAATCAGGATCCTCTCATGTCCCTTCCCTGTACAGGCATCACGGTACCAAAAAAGTTCTATATATGAATAACCATCCATTTAATCACAAGATCAGCAGATGAGCATTCACCCGAGTGATGTCCAGACAGCTGAAGATGACTGTCCCATATCTACAGTGGAAATTTCTCCAGAAATTTCCTGTGAGGAATGCTAGTATCCCACAAAGCATTGGAAGACGATCTTGATTTTAATCCAATATTGAACTATAAGACAATGAGTACAGTTTTAAAGTGCCCATTATGCTGAATTAGGCAGGTAGGGGCGTTGGCTGGCTGCTGCTTCCTCAGCTGGGCTTGCAGCGTATCCAACACCGTGCTGCAGTTATTGCAATGAGATCTCCATCCGCCCAAAAAAACTAAATGGGGACATAGCAATGAACAGTTTGCTATGGGTTTGGTGTGAACACCTATGCACTGCTGAGGAACCAAGTTACAAGAGATTTTAGAGCAACTAGAGTGAACAAATCTAGAGTACAGGGTAGTGGGATCAGATGCGGCATCTGATGGGCTTCTCAACTTTGGGAAGAGCTCCTGAGCTCTTTCGTCTGTCTTCTCATTCTTTCACTCCGTCCTCTCATTTTTCTTAAATGTTTAATTTTAAAAGGCTTAAATGTTACTGTCCTAACCTTTCTGCAATGAATTGCCCCATTTCTAAGTCAATTGTTTCCACATGTTTCCTGCAGGTATTTTTCTGTCTTCTCCTGCCTGTTGTTTTCCTCTATGAACACATCAGCAACATTTACAGGCTGATTGCTCCTTTGGTCTCATCAGTCACTCAGACACATTCCTGCTTTCCCTTTCTAGTGAGCTGCAGCTATATATATTTTTAAAATCTCCCCACTGGGACTTGGGCGTAGTTGGCTTCATTTAAGGTTTGCACAATTTTATCCTTATTTGAATGCTTAACATGCTTGTACATTTGGAACCCCACCCACCCACTCCTGGTTCTTGTTTGTATTATTAATGCATCAAAATCCTTACAAAACAAGAATGAATAAAAATTTCTTATGGTTCTGTTAACGTTGCACTTTAATTCTCTTTGTGCATGATTATATATGCACATGATTATATTTTCATATTAGTGCACGAACCAAGAGGCACCTCACCGTCTCACTCACCTTGATGGTGAGAAGGGGTCCTGCAGTGACATCCCTCTTCCAGCGCCAGCAGGCAGGTGCACTACACTGTCACAGCCCTGTCACTTGCAATAAGGCATCTATGAAGCAACAGCCCTTTGCTGATACGTAACTTCTTAGTAATATGTGCTATATCACTTGGAGATAAGGTCTGTAAACTTCCATTTGAATAAATGCCACTGCTGATGATCATTTTTAAAGGAAAAGTACTTCTTTTGACAGTAAATGAGTATATTTTATTTAGATACCTACCACTATGTAACTGTTTTAAGTCCTTTGAAAATCAGGTGGAATGGGTAAACCAATTATCTTTACTGATCTGGTCCTCCACATGTCTGTATGTGGATAGCTGAGAGAGCCAGTGTAATTGAAAAGCTCAGATGAACATAACGATATCCAGGTGTACTAGGTCAGCTGTTTCTTCCCATATAATTGTCCTCATTCTCACCTCCCTTCACTCTGTACCTGGCGTTTCCCTGGGGTATTCTGCCAGTCTCAAACAATTGGCAGTTCAGTGGAGGTATCTTTATACCTAGTGGGATTTTATGAATTTTTCCTTCCTCAATTGGTCCAGCTGATCATTGTAAGCTTTCAGTGTCTACAGTGTCCTGAGGTAAAGAGTTCTACAGCTTAGTTGTTCATTAGATGATGACAAAAAAAAAAAAAAAGGAAAGAAGTAATTAAATTATTTGGTTTCAAAACTTTCACCTGCTAGCATCTATTAATGGTTCCTCATTGCTGTATTGGAAATTACAATGGACAATATTCTTATAGTAGACTTAAGCCCATACCTTACACTTTTATAGAGATCCTTACCCTATCTCTCCTGAATCATGTCTTTGCAATAAGAGATAGTCTTGGTCTCTTCAGTCTGTCCTGGTATGAGGGAGGTTTGACTCTCTGCTCATGTCTGCTTGCCTTGTCCAAGCGTTTTCAGAGCTACTCTACTAAATCATAACTTCTGTTTCTAAAATCCCTATATTTAGGTGTTATTTTCTGATGTGGCTGATAATTCAAAGTTTCTACTACTTTACTGAGTATTGTTCTGCAGTTTCTTCTGTCTCCTCTGAAACCTTTGAAAACAGATATCAAATTAACTACCTCCTAGGCCTCTGGTACCAAATACATTTTAAACAATGTTAGACACTGCTGTTGCAACATCAAATGCTTTATCCTTGAATTATTTTAAAACTCTTTGGCATATCTGTTGCTGTTGATCCTTCTGATAATTTATTATTCATTTTGTCTATTTATTCCTCAAACTTTGCAATTTCCATTTCAGTTTGAAAAAAGGGCATCCGGTAAGTCTCCTGGAAGGAACATTTCCAGTGTGGGAACCTCCCCAAATTCATCCAAAGTGACTGTGTGTACAGAAGATTCATTGCAGTTTATTTGGGTTTTGTTTTTTTGTTTATTTTTTTTCCCCCTCCTGTTTTTTCTGAGACTTTTATCAGAGAATTCTCAGAGACTTTATACTTTGATCATCTTCCTAGACTCACGGCAGATTTCCTCCTTCTGATGTTTCTTCCAGAAGGATTAGTAGTTTTTATGCCTTTTACTAACTGTTCCTCAAATCTGTTTTTTGGGTTGTGGTTTTTTTTG